>JAQGCX010001657.1:0-10435 GCA_034700205.1 Plectus parietinus
GGTCAGCCGGGCCACCCACTTCAACCAAATTAAATACCACCCAATAATTTCTACCCTTACAGTAATAAATTTTGAATATTGAAACGAATAAAATAAAGAAATTCGCAAATTAACGTAAAATTGACAAAAAATCAGCAATTTCTCAATTCAGTACTCAGATATTACGACCCATACCGTATTTAGAGCGATACATACTGTATTTATTCAAATAGAGCGAAATATCGCTCTATTTATCGATCCCCTAAAAATTGGTGAAATGGCACTGAAGTATTTGATCGCGTTTCGATTTTTTTCAAGTTTTATTTTATTCAAAAAATAAAGCAAAGAAAATGGTGCGAAACAGTTTTCGACCTTTAATTCGCATAATAAACGCATAAAATATCTGGAACGATTGCGAATTCCAATTTAGGGGGTGTCGCTTTATTCGGAACTGTCGCTCTGTTTGAATAAATACGGCACTACAGTACAACAGCAGTGGTGTACATGAGGGGTAAATTTCGGAGACCCATGGGTCAAATACCGGGATTTTCCGAACAAGAGATATCCTAAATAAGGGAGAGGGGTGTTCTGCAGTGATGTTCACGGGCCGGGCCGGGCCGGGCCGGGCCGGCCCGGGATTTTCGCCGAAAAAAAGCCCGGCCCGGCCCGGTCAATTTTTTCAGGCCGGGGCCCGGCCCGGATCCGGCCCGGACGGACCGAAAAATAAGAAAAAGCTGACAAAAAGTAGAGATAGACCGTCAATTTGACTGATTTCAAAGTCAAAAATCGCTCAAAATTGACATTTCGCTCTACCCAGTCAAATAAGCTGTTCTACATATCGAAAATTTTGAAGTGTTACATTCAATAATTTCTCTGAAAATCAGCCCGGCCCGGTCAATTTTTTCAGGCCTGCGGGCCGGGCCGGCCCTGAACATCACTGGTGTTTTGTTTGAATTTATTTTCCGAAAAAGAGAAGGAATCATCTCTAATTCGGAAAATTTTATTAGCTGTTACTCGCGTAGAACAATACTAAGTCTAAAATGCAGAAAAAGAGAGAGGGGATCTCTTATTTGGTGCTAGCTTTGATGTCTCTGTAAATCTATTTTCTGAATAAGTGAGGGATACATTTTTTTTGGAAAATCCCGGCACGGTGGTCTAACAGCTTAAACATAAATTAATCGAATACATTTCGGCAACTTTATACATTAGTTTTAAACAACGAATCTCCTCATTAGAAAAACAACACAATATTACTCCTTTCTTCGCAGTTTCATTTCACATTGAACAGGATAAATGCAATATTAAATATTATTATAAATCCGATAAATCCAATATTCAATATTCAATCGCAGAAAATCCGGTTTTTCTGGTTTTAAATACCATAAGCTTCATTGAAGTGGTAGTCACCGCAATTGCTGTGCCACCATCCCCTAAAAATGAAGAACAGCAATTTATCAATGTTTTGTTTATCGACTCTACTTAAATATATAATTTTCAGCATTCAAAATAAATTTATGTCTGGGATGCTTAATAAGCAACTTTACGGTTGAGGACCGTGTGCTACTATTTCTTAAAATACGGTAGTTGTTGATATGATTGTGATGTGCTGCAGAGTGTGAAGGAATATTCCGATCGATGCATCGTGCAGTGGGGAGGGGAAAAGTCACAAACGGAAAATATGCAAAAGTCCCTCCTACTATGTGGGCAAATATTTCCCGTGCGGCTGCGCCTCTTTCCCGTCCCTTCGCCACATAAACCACTGTATTTTGTCAATTTGCAGTTGCGACAGTCCGTCTACCAGCTGGCGCAGAAAGAGTTGGCGCCTTTCGCGCAAGAAATTGACCAGACGAATAACTTCAAACAACTCAGGGTAAGCGTGGCGTCATAATAGTTCGTTTCTCACTTCTTGAAACTTTTCAGTCATTCTGGAAGAAACTTGGAGATAATGGACTGCTTGGCATCACTGCGCCCCGTGAGTTTTGTCATAATTGCTGATAACTTTGCCGTGCTCGGTCTCATCCATGCGTTTGCTTGAATTTACATCAAAAATCGTATTGCGCACGCCCAGTTAGTTAGAATATGCGTGCAATACGCTGATATGCAATTGCTGAATAATAATAGCAATAGATGGTTATGGACATCTCTTTGACGTTGCCGTCGTCACTCACCACTCGATTGTACTTGAGCTATTCTGTAAGAGACGAAATCTTTGCAGCCGAGTTCGGCGGCACGGGCGGTTCTTACTTCGACCACGTGCTGGCGATGGAGGAGCTGTCGCGGGCGTCGGCGTCCATTGCGCTCAGCTACGGCGCCCATTCCAACCTGTGCGTCAATCAGATCGTGCGCAACGGGTCGACGGCCCAGAAGGAAAAGTATTTGCCCAAGGTAATTCCTCCATTCGAACGATCGACGCAACATCCACTCAGGGAATTCATTTAGAAAATGAGTTTGTTCACAGTACACCAAACCGTAATACATTGAAATGTTTTTATAACGGCCTTTTTCGGCCGGCCCCTTGGACAAATTGTACTTTTTGTATGGAGACATTTTATTTTAACGGCCTTTTTCTCATAACAGCCTTTTTTGTAACGGTCTTTTTATGACCCCTGAGACCCTTAAATACTGTACATTTTTATAACGGCCTTCCGAAATTTGCAAATAACATCAAAATTTAGTCAGATGTTCAACAATTTTTTGTTTTTTTGCATTAAACAGAGGACCAGTAAATGTTATTTAGAGCTAAAAATTTGCATATTGTGCAAGAAAATGGCGACATTTTTTATGACGGCCTTTTTTGGTCTCCATTAAAAGCGTAAAAAACAGTTCACTGTATGTAGGCTACATGATAGAATGACAGATTGATTTTTACCCGTCCCCCGTCCCCTCTTAACAATCTGTGGTGGAACATCGTTCTCTGTCGTGAACGCTGACACAAATTTACATTTGTAGCTGTGTTCTGGCGATCACATGGGCGCATTGGCGATGAGCGAGAGCGGCGCTGGGTCGGACGTTGTGTCGATGCGGCTGCGGGCGGAGAAGCGCGGCAACGAATACGTCCTCAACGGCAGCAAGTTCTGGATCACCAACGGCCCTGACGCCGACGTCCTCATCGTCTACGCCAAGACCAACCCCGAAAAGAACCAGCACGGCATCACCGCCTTTCTCATTGAAAAGGTTTATCATTTTCTGTGTTTTTCATGGTGTTTTTCTTGGCAAATCTGTTTGGATGTAGATTTGATGAAGCCAATTGCTCAGTGATTGCGGTCAGTATATAATGGAACATTAGAAATTGAGTACTGTCAGCACCTCCTGTGAACGACATTTTGGCACGCCCCTTGATCAGTTTTTCATAGGATTCGATTAGACAGATTTTGTGGTGACCTTTTTTTATCTGCTGTTCTTGGAATTTCATTGGTGCTTTCAGGACTTCCCTGGATTCAGCACGGCGCCCAAACTCGACAAACTGGGAATGCGCGGTTCCAACACTTGTGAACTCATCTTCGAAGATTGCAAAGTGCCGGGTAGCTTATTTTCTCTGTTTACAAATATTATCCAAAAGGACCCCAAAAGTGAATACAATACCGTAAATAGACACATTGTATAAACGGACTGTTGATGTGTTGTGTAATTTGAATTTCTTCAAGGAATTGATTTTAATTTCAGCTGAGAATATTCTGGGCAAGGAAGGCAAGGGCGTTTACGTGCTGATGACAGGATTGGACGTCGAGAGACTCGTGCTATCAGGCGGACCAGTCGGGTACGTTCCCTCTCTCTTTCTCATTGCCCTCATCTCATTTCTTTCTCCCACTCACCATTAAACTTATTGATTCGACGCATGACATTTATCGCGAAATTGCCATGCTGTATGGTGTGTGGTTGATAAACGAAACGAACCCCGAGTTTAGCTTAAACATATGAGCTACGTTTCGTCTTGGAAAACGTTCAGGGTCTTTCTCAATGCCGATTCATCCTATATTGAAATTTTTTGTGAACAATTTCCATTGTTAGTCTGTGATGTCTTGCAAGTGTGACACCCCGTCATTGAGAACATATATAAAATTAGATCGAGGCTCATTTTCACCTTTGCCGAGCATCAAAATTAGCCACAGATTGGGCCACTTCAGCAAATCGAATGGAGTTTTTTTCAGCATAATGCAAGCCGCTTGCGATGTGGCTTTCGATTATGTGCACCAGCGAGAGGCATTCGGAACAAAGATCGCCACGTTCCAGGTCATTCTACTTCCCTTTTCTCACCTGAATGTCTGACCTTGGATTTTGATGTTCGTATTTCTCGCCAATGTCTGGTGTTTGTATATTTGCGCTCGTTGCACTTTTGTACTTATCCTCTTGTTCCAGCTGATGCAAGGGAAAATGGCCGATATGTACACAACGATGAACGCGTGTCGCGCATATCTTTATGCAGTTTCCAGGGCGACGGTAGCTGGAAAAATCACCAATAAGGTACCGTTCGATTCATCTTTGCGAAATGTAAATAAAGTGAGGCCTCAAATAGCTCAGTATTTGTGTATTATTGAAACAGTAGTGCGAATATCTGAAAATGCGCTGAGTATTTTTTCTCGTTTTTAATTTACAGGGTGGTTAACTCCTAGTATTTTTTTAATCACTACAACTCGGCCAATTTTGATCAGATCAAGTTGAAATTTGGTAAATAAATGCCACACGCACTTGTATGCTGTAAAAATTTCGCATTAATCCATTACGAATATCTCCTTTTAGGAAATTTTTCGTTTTAGCGCCATTCTCACACGTTTTATTTAGTAATGTCTTTTTCACGTTGCTCATCGTAAAAACCATTTGGAAGCAGCTTGAAATTGTTTTCTTCGCTAGATTTTTACTTTAAAATGTCCAAATTCTCACCTTGTGCACATTTTCGAGACGCTTTCGATTCGCGCCGTTTTACTGGGAGTGAAGCTTCCATACAGGAATTTGCATAAAACCAGAAATTCACAATGGATCAATGGAAAATTTTTATGGCATTCAAGTAAGTGCCAGAGCCATGTATGTACTAAATTGCAACTTGATCTGATCGAATTAACCGAGCTGCAGTGCAGACTTGGGCGGGGGGGGGGGGGGGGAATGAGGTTTTGGAGGCCGTCGGGGGGATATCCTCCCTGAGCCCAAAATTTTGGTACTAAATCACCCCTTAGGGGTCAAGCCTTGCCCACCTCTGCTGCAGTGATTCAAACAGTCGTAGTTTACTGTGGGCCACCCTGTACTATGTTCGATATTCTTGAAATTGTGTTCATGTTTGTAACATTTCAGGACTGCGCTGGTGTGATTCTGTATTGCGCTGAGAAGGCGACTCAAGTGGCTCTCGACGCCATTCAGCTTTTGGGTGCGTAAAGCGAAAGGCTTTTATTAATATTCGCGGATAAATTTTCAGTCGAATTCCTTTGTCTGATCGGTTCCAACCAAAGCGACCATAAGAAATTTCGGTGGCTGTTGTGTCCAAATGTAACACATGGATCCCCACAGAGGGAAAATATTCCGATCAAATTCTCACGCCCCCCCCCTGTTAGGCAGAAATTATACTCCGTGGAACATCCCGTGGCACCTGTACAAAACATAGTAATCAATAACCTATATTTTGTACAGGTGCTACGGGATGTTCCACGGAGTATAAAGCGTGCCTTAGTTAGGGTTGCCAACCCTCCTACTCAAAATACACGCTCTCCTCTAAAATCGCAGATACTGGGCCACTAAGGCTAGGGTTGCCAAATCCTGAAAGTTCCAAAGTAGGAGATTTTTTCTACAGCATTAAAAAGTACGGGAATTCAAAAATTAAAATTTTTTCGTGAAGGCGTCGCAGTCCACGCAAATGGACTGCGACGCGAAGTGCACGAGCAGATGAGCTGGGGGTCCAGGGGCGCGCTCAAGCGTCGGAGGTGAAAATTTTGAAGATATATGACGTAAATCATGAAATCTGAACATGTTTTAATCCCATTTGTACAATTGCGCAACAACTTTTCTACAATAAAAGCTAAATTATCGTGAAAGTAGGAGAATTAGGAGGCTTGGGCTCCAAAGTAGGAGATTTTTTCTCCTATTGAGTAGGAGATTCTCAGTATGAGTTTTACCCTCCAAAGTAGGAGTATCCTACTGCCAGTAGGAGAGTTGGCAACCCTAAACACTGACCCTAATCTGATGCACTGCCGCTGGCTCTGTCCTGCCCAGAGGTGGGCACCGATTTTTGTCTGGGGGGGGTACAAAAATTTTTCTGGGGGGGTATGTACCCCCCCCCAAGATCACAACCTCATAATATCTAGTGTAATTTTCGCAAAAAAAAAATTTCCGGACCAAAACAAAAAGAAAACAAGGGGGGGACCCTTGTATTGCTAATTTTTTTTGTACCCCCCCCCCCCCAGACCGCGAAGGCAAAAGGTACAAGCCCCTCTGGGGGGTATGCACCCCTCATACCCCCCCATGCCCACCTCTGGTCAGACTCGGACATTGTGCGGTTGTGGGAGGCTGATCGGCTTCCTTCTACGCCCTGCAACCAAAGCGCCAGGGACTCGGGTCGGGAGCTCAAATGATGCGCGATGTCAGCTGTCACGCTTCCCTGTTGAAATCACTTTCACTTATTCTTACTACACTTCCGATCGATCTGGTTCGATGCCAGTGCCGAGCACTGACATCTACGCTTATTTCGGACTGCGATCGATCGGCTCTGTACTTTGGTCGACGTGTCTGTCTTTCTTCAGATAATTCGTCTCGGCATCTGGACGGGAACGTAACCGTTGACATTAGTTGTGATGCGCGTTCTTCTATACGCTACACGCGTTGTATTTTACTAGCGCAATGCGCGGCCTTAGTGTCTCCGATTGTGAAAATAATAGAAGCAAATTTTTTCATAGATATGCAACTGATAGTGTGGTGATTTTCGTACAATATTTTTTAATGCAGCATAGGGGCACGCTGGCTGAGGAGGATTCAGCCAAAAAATCAGGTGTTATCCAGCAATTAAAGCTGAATTTTTCGCCCTGAATTTTGAAGGTTGCAAGTGCAGTGGCTTTCTGTAAAAAAATTCTCACCAGAGGGTTGGACTTTCCCTCCCCCTTCTGGCCCTCCTCCTCCTTTGAGTGGGATAAACGGTACGTAAGGTACGTTGTCGCTTGACAACAATGAGCAGAGTAGTCGCGCTGTGTCCCAGATCGAGCCTTTATGCAGCAGAACCGGAATGTCAATACTCATATATAATATTTGCAACTACGTACATTATGTAGTTTGAGCACCGTTGGACATCCGCCGTCCGAATTTTCTGCAGTTCTAGCGGGACGATATATTACGAACTGGTTCGATTCCCTTTATCGGCGGAGTACTGGACAAGCTTGGTTACGAAGGGGTCCGAATGCAAGATCCCGAATATGTCTGAACTTATCTGAATTAATATACATACATATTAACATACTTGTTGGGATTTGGACGTTAACACTGATCATTGAACAGGAGGAACCCACGTAAGTAATCTATACGGTACTCGACACGATAAACATGTTTTTTAACCCTCCCGGCCAGGACCAACCTCCTACTTTTGGTCATCTTACCTTGATAGTATTACCCACACTCACTTTGGCTGCGATGTTTTTATCGCGCTAATGATCGGCCGTGTAACAAATCAGCATTCGGCAATATGATAATAAGCGTCAATTAATTAATATTTTGAAAAATAAAACAACTTTTTAAGCGAACATATCGGTTTTAGGTGAATGCAAAGAATGGCTTCAGCTTCAAATTCAACTGGAACACATGTTTCGGTCATGGACAGTTTGACATGTTTTATATGCAATTGCGGAAATTCCGATGATGCCACTTCCAACATCGTTTGCGACAAATGCAATAATCTTCTCAAGAGCATTATAAAGAATCCCCAAAATGTTGAGGAAAAATGGAGAAATGCCTTTGATAAAATCATGAACGGCAGAGCTGAAAAGTTACTATAAGAACGTCAGGAAAGACAGCGAAACATAGACGACACTGACGAAGAATATAAAGAAACCCCGATCCGCAGCACGTCAATAGAACGAAGTGAACCAAAAACAAGTAATGAAGTGACCATCGACAATACGAAAGCTGACATCAATAAAAAGACAGCTCATCAAGAGCAAGAGAGAATTCTAGATTCCCGCAATGCGAAGAATGCATTTCTTCAAAGCTCAGTGCCGAAAGAACCGAAAAAATGTGGCTATTGCGGTGAAAGTCTTCGTAACTCTATGAAGTGCCCAAAATGTCACAAAAATTATCATGAAGTTGCTTGTGGAGTCCCGTTACAAAATTGTGCGCGGAGAATCGATAACAAAGAAAGCAGAGTATGTCTACCCTGCTTTAAAGAACTGCAGGAAACGAAGCCAAAAAAGAAAGATGGATGTCTGAGCGTTTGCTCTGTCAATGTGCAGTCATTGCTGCCAAAAATACCAGAAATTAGGATTATTCTTCAAGTTAGAAATTTTGATATTTTCCTTGTTCAAGAAACCCATCTCACAGACAAATATGAAGGCGAAAACACGAAAAATTTACCTGGATTCAACAACCAAATCAATGTCGAAGGATACAAATTATTTCGCAAAGACTACGATCCTGATTCGGAACCCTTATACAAATGGTCCGCTTCCGATAGTTCACAATCACAAGGCGTTGGGTTGTACATAAAAGAGTCACTGGTAGACAGGCTTTTGCCGCACGAAATTAACATTCAGCTCGTAGCAGTCGAACTGAAGAACAAAATAGTTGCAGCTTCAGTTTACAAGACTCCTAAATATGAAAAAACAAATTTCTTTCGCAAATTGTGTGATTGGCTCGATACTTTAACTGAAGATCAAAGATGTCGACTGGTTCTTGGAGGCGATTTGAACATCGATGTTAAAACACCGGATGGTAAAGAAGAAATCGACAGAATTTGCAAAAAGCACTCTTTAAAACAAGTTGTTTCGAAAAGCACAACACCAAAAAGGACGGCTATCGATTTGCTATTTTTCGGATACGGCATTATATATCACGGCACTGATTTTATTGATGAAGATACCGCCATTGATTTGCGACATTTTGCCGTCTTTGCCGATTGTGAACTCCGGTCTAAAAAAGAAATTGAAAGAGACAAGACGACGAGACCTGGAGAGCGTCACATAGAAATTACAAATTCCTTTGTGCCATTAAAAAACAGCAATACGGATAATCCGAACTCCTACGTAAACGCGACAATTCAAGCAGTCTTACAAATGACCGATATTATCAAGGATTTCAGTTTAATCACCGAACCCAACTTGCAAACATTTCTTCCATTCGTTGAAGCTCAAAGATTACTGAAGGAGAAAACACCCAATATCATTGACAGCCTTGAATTTCAAATGGATATTGAAAATGCGTTCGCTAATGAAAAGCGCGGGCTAATTTTCTTTCTTGAAGAAATTTTGAAAAGACTTTCAGAAAGTCGTCGCTTTATTGAATTCATAGAAGAACATAGTATGGTATACGATGCCTGCGATTGCGAAAGTGAATTGAAAACCAAGAAACTACTTTTACATATCGTTGGAAAAAAAGGACAAGCAAGAAATTTCGATAAACTTCCAGAGCGAAAAACTGTGCAGAAGAACTTTCTATGTACAAAATGCGACAAAAAATCAACACTTAATTCGACAACAAAAATCGTTTTACCATTGCCGTTGCGCTATTTAATTATCTACTTTGAGAGATTTGACCTAGATGGCAAAAAAATCAAATACAAAGTGAACGATTTCAGCAACAAGAAAAATGATTTTTGCGGTAAAATTTTGCTGTGTTTCTTGATTTTAAAAAATTAACTTCTAGGAAGAGAATTCATACCAATTGCTGCAATTGAGCACAAAGGGGAGAATCGCGAAGATGGGCACTATTCCTGTTGGATTAAATCAAGCAATAGTCCTGAATCATGGCGCAAAATACAAGATGCAGAAGAATCGTTGAAGAAGAGTCTTCCAAAAAGTCTTCTGAATATTGTTTGCCTGGTTTTAAAGCGAAATTAGTTCAATACTATTTTACGATAGTCTGAAACAATTTCAAACACAAATATCAAATTGATTCGCAGACTGGCATTTTTTGAAATGGATATGCGTAAAAAGGTTTTTATTATGCTGATAAGGGGCATCTGAATGCGACTTACTTGCGCAAATTCAAATCCGCAGTTCTCTCAATAAATGACTAATTGTACTCATAGTAATCTGTTAGCTTTATTTTGCTTTTTGTTCTTGTACAAGGTGTCTCAAAAGTCCTTTTACACTGCTTGAACGGCTATAACTTTGCTTGTATGATTCCGATTTTCATGCAGTTTGCTGCATTCGATAGATCTCGTCAGAACTTAGACATTCGTTTTTCATTTGTCGAAAACAGTTGAGAATTACTCATTTTATGGCTGTTGGAACGAAAATACGCGTTTTTGCGTTCTTGAATCTCAGCGTGCTACTTT
>JAQGCX010001658.1:0-10428 GCA_034700205.1 Plectus parietinus
GCACAAAAATTGACAAAGCAGTAGAAGCAGTATGATGGACTCCAAAGCAGTAGTTTTTGTCTACTGCTCAGCAGTAGATCCCACCTCAAAGCAGTAGGTCTGGCAAAACCCTGGTTATAGCCCTAATGACTGTCTTTCTCAATCGGTGAAACTTACAGCAATGCATGTGGTCCTGTCCATCACCATCAATTTGCCGATGCGTACACCCCATGACCAGTCATTGACCTTGTGCATTATATGGTCGATCTGAAAGTTCACTTTCGCTCGACGTGCACAAGAAAGACCACTCTCGCTTACTCCACCCTTGATTGACTGGTCCAGCGGAAAGATCGGGTACAAACGGTATCTAACTTTGCGTGCCTAAAATAGCGTAGCGCCGTTAGAGAAGTTTTAAAATAGAATCTTCAGGTATTCGCTCACCTCTTCGTTCAGCAAAATGCCATGATACATGAAAACAACGAATGTGCTAATCGTCGCCAAAAAGAAAGTGATAACGATGACCATGAAGTCGCCGAAACGCGTGAAATTGAGCGCAGTTGTACAGATGACTGGTATCAAAAACATCATGCTGACGAATATCAAATCTTCGAAGCAGTTGCTGACGTCAACTGTCACGTCGGTCAACTGCAAGTAGTCCTGGTAACAGTCTCTCAAATGCTCTACTGAGATATCGGCCAGGGCGGTGAACTTGTGTCGGTTGTGGCGGAAAGCCATAGCAACGAAACGGCAAACCAGCATGAATAAGCCGGTGGGAAGTGTCAAAGCGGCCATGAGGAAACAAATGTCGAGGATGAAGATCAGCATTGTACTCAAACTGAAGTCTGGATGCTTGTTGGTATTTTTCAGTCCATACCAGGTGAACAGGAACTCTACCAGTACGCACTTGATTATGCACCCAAATGTGGTATACATCGCCTTTCTTCTGAACTCCTCGTAAAGCTTGACTGGCAGTTCGATATGGTTGAGTTTGTGGAAGAGTTTGTGAAATGCTGCAGCCTTGCACATCAGAATGAACAGTAGTGAAATGGCGAACATGTGCATGACGAACTGCTGGGCAAAGAGAATCGTCTTCATATGGAAAAAACCGAAGGTTCTGGTGCACAGGACGAAGGGTGAGAACATGCGTACCGTCATCCACGTCTGGGTCACACATGCGATAGCCCAGATTGCTGTGCCGACGATCGAATAGCACGCGAAACGGTGATTTTCGGTGTGTTCACATTCATGATCATGAGTCTTCGCTTTTCGGAAACAGACGGAGAAGGGGCGCATGCCCCAGCTGGACATGATGTACAGCAGCAATGTGACCGCCTTGGTGAACCGGTTGCTCGCGTCTCCTCGGTCGAGAACAGTACGCGAAGGCCGTCGCGAAGCGAAAGACGTCGTTTCCGCGTCAAATTCTCGCCGGTTGCTGTGTCCGAAAGTAGGCGAGACGCTTCCGATGCGGCTCGTGTCCTCAAAGACAATCGAAGGTGGACGAATCATATCGTCAGCAGTTAGTTTGCTAACACAGCAGTGCACTTTGATTCTTTGTCGAACGAAATGCAGAGTGCCTTCGAACGAACGAATCCAATCTGCGGCTTTTATGGCCAACGACCGCCGGGTGAATATTGGAAGTTAATGGGATTGCTAACGGTGATCAAGCAGATTTGCATAGCTGTAATCGACGAGATTGCAATGGGGCAATGCATTGCGCGATGCGAAGGAACACTCTTCCGAATGTAGCTCATATTTAGGAGGACATCGAATATTCTCGAGCAGAAAACAAATATTTTTCTTCAGTTACTCATCAGTAATTTTTCCGAACCATTGCCGGCATTTGATCGTGCTTTGCATTCATTCAAAAGCAATGGTCCATATGGCGGAGAATCGGGTTGGCATCTTCTGGAGTGAGATCGCCTGTCAATAGTGTCGAACATCTCCGATTCATGGTCGACATACGGCAATGTTTACGTGACCAACAAGAATTATGAACTTCCTTTACGTATCTCTGCGTTTCGATGGGAAAACGTGCGTGGTCGTTCGGTAGGTACCGTACCACAATGAGAGATGGGGGCCGGGGTATTGGTCGGTCTGTTGCCAGCAGTTTTTTTGCTAAGTTTTCAGTTATCACCAAAAGCAAACGCTTTCTTTTGTTGTGAGATTCCTTTTGTTTATCTTTGCTTGGATCCAGCAGAAAAATGGACAAAGGTGGAACCGACGAGATGAAAGTGCAGCCGACGGGCGATGACCAGCACCCTTTCAACGACAAATTCTACAAGAAGATTTTGCGGTTGCTCAATTCTACGCGACCCGCTTCCGTGGACGATTTGCAGAAGATGTACGAAGAGGTAGGCCTTTGTTTTAAAGTGCAATGCATGCAATAGTGTCGAATTGTCTCTTGCAGACGCTCACTTACTACGAAGAACGCAGCTGGACTGAGTATTGGGGTACTGGCGACAAGGCGGCTAAAGACCCCAGCGAACTGTCTCGGAACAAGAAGATGGACAAGCCGCAAGCGCCGATCAAGAAAGAGCAGGGACAACAGAAGGCATCGCGCAGTGTGTCACCTTTGCCGAACGCGCAGCAGCCTTCGCCGTCTTCCAGTCCAAAAGTCGCCATCAAGACCGAGGTGAAAGAAGGTGTCGTTGAGAGTAAAGTCGAGAAGAACAAACGTCCAACAACACTCGCTGTTGCCGAGGTACTGACTACTCTCTCGAGATTGCAACAAAATGCCGTTTAATCACGCAAATTATTCCCTCACAACGGTAACCCTTGCTGTCCGTTCGTTTAGGTGAATATATTTGGCGATGACGACGACGAAATGGTGCCGCGCAAGAAAACGAAACGATTGGCGTCCGAATCGACGAACATCAAGGAAGAATTACTGGACGACAGCTCGCGCAGCTCTTCGTCCGACTCGAAGCCGGCCATATTCGAACGGGCGGTCGCTTCCAGTGCCGCCCCCGTCGTTCCATTGCAAACGTCGTTCGCGTCCGACATGATGTGCTCCGTGTGTCGGTGAGTCATAACCTGCTTACAAATTCTTCTCCTATTCAACGCTCCAAGTTTATCGCACTATAGAACTTGGAACAATAGTTTTCGTTTCAGAGACCTTTCAGTGGATATAGGAAACACGCTGGTGACTTGCGATGAATGTTCTCGACTGTATCATCAGGTATGACTGTTTCTTTTGTTCACTGAATAAATACTCATTTTTTTGACGGTAAAGAGAGTACTGTAGAAAGTACCGTAACCCCAGAATTTTAAATGTGCAATTGTGACTAAATGTTGTTGTGGGACATTTACTAGAAAAGGATTTAAATCATACGAAGTAATGATGCTCAATATAGTAAATTCTGGATTTTGACAGCGCTCAACATGGATGGATTTCCGGTTAACAGTTGGAAAAATTGTGAGTATAGTAGGTGTTTTGCAGAACTGTCACAACCCGGAGATAATGTCATCGGAATTGCGGGATCCACGCTTCATCTTCGTGTGTATGCAATGCAAGCAGAAACGCACCAAAACGGCCGCGTTCAAGTCGCCCGGCGGTTCTGCCGCGCACCCACCTACCTTCAGTGCCAAAGAAACGGCGTCCGCTGCCGGCAAAAGCTCTAAATCCGAGAAGGCGGTCGGCAAAGCGCAAGGACCATCGTTGTTCAAAGCAGTTGTGCCGCCGCCCAAAGATCGCGTGAGTCATCTTCACATTCGTGTTCACAATCGTTATTGACCTATAGTCAATATTTTGCACTGGGCAAAGAGAAACGCTGCGGGATTAAATTTGTTTTTGTTTTTACACCTTAGCGATACTCAGCGAGCACAAGTTCGTGTCCATGATGAGAGCCTGAGACAAAATCATTTCATTTGGCCTTATTTTCCTTTCAAGACCAAATCCCAATCTTCTTCTTTACCGATGGCCAAATTTTCAGTTTAAAGAGGCTGTCTACAAATTACGTAACCCTTTTGAAGTGGGGTTGAGAGGGTCGTTTACGCATTTTCTGTCTCGAAGCGAGGCGCAGTTTACCGTAACCCTGAAACGCGCATCCCCAACCGAAAGCAAACTTTTTTAGTATACGTAAATTCCCATGATAGTAATTTCGACGGTTCAAAGTGAACAAATTAGTTTTTTTCAGGCTGTGGCAGCAGTTGCTTCTCCAACCAGCTCGCCGGCCAAAGGATCAGGCATCGCCAGTCTCGCGGCTGACTTTCTTGCCAAGCGCGGTTGGTCGAGTGGTTTCATTCGCTTGTACGACATCCAATCTTCCGTTGTTGTTTTCAGCGGGAAAAGTGGTCTTGCCGAAACTATCCGTCGAAGCGCCGCCTAAATTACCCGCCGCTGTCTCGCCAGCGGTCGTTCCGAACGTCGGAATGGGAAAATTGGCGGTTCAATCGCCTTTGCCGTCCACTTCAACCAGTACGCCAACATATTTGCATTGCAGTAAATATCGTTTGACACGTTTCAGCTGCGCCTCGTTTGGCGCCGCCGCCGAAACCAATCGCCCCTTCTCCGAAGAACCCCTCGACTATTCCGCCCATGTTGGGTGCCGAGAAGCGTCTGCAGGCGATGAAGAAGAAAGCTGCCCAGGGCAAATCCATGTTCAAATGAACACTCATCGTGTTATTTTTCACGTACCGGAGTTTCTCGTAAATACGCCCCCCCTCTCCTCTCGCACTTTGCATGCAAATTAGTGGCTAATTAACATGTTTTAAAAAAAGATAATTAGCGGGGGATAAAAGATAACATCAGAAAGATAATAAAGAAGATTAATAATTATTTTTTGAACATGATTATTAGCCTCTAATTTGCGTGCAAAATGCGAGAGGAGGGGGGGGGGCGTATTTACGAGAAACTCTGGTACCCCCCCCCGGTCGCGGGTCGGAGTGTAGCTGGCCCCAGCGTTACAGGTATGGCACCATTATAGTGTGTGTTTCCCCCGTTGTCGATGATGTGAGGCTTCGAAGATGAAAGCACATTCAATGCGCTAATTCTGGTTGACAGGACATAACAATGCATTGTGTCCGTGCGTGCTTTGTCGGTTGCCTGGGAACAAAGTGAATTGCGCGCTTTGCCAAAAGCAATTGTTGACTATTCACAACTTTTGCACATCGCCTCATTTCGTCCTTTTTCTCATTTCTTGGTCTGTTCATCTGTGAGAGAACGATCCTGTCGAAAATGTCAATGACACGCCGGAAAGATTTGAAATTAGCGGATCCTGTACCCTATAAATGCGCTTTCGTCAGCAGTCAAGTGAACACAGTTGAATCGGTGTTGACAGACACGTTGAAAGTTTCTGGTCCCGGCTGGCTGTCTGGACCGTAAGTTCCGTTACCTTATTTTTTCTATTATAAGGACATGTCATTATATATTTCGATTCCTTTATAAGTCCAAAATCACCACGTTGGGTTTTGAACTTGATTCGATAAATTTGCAGTATTTCCAAGAAAAAGTGAAAGAAAACCGAGCAAAACACTTGTCAATATGAAAGACACACAAATAATGCATAATATCGCTTGCTCAATGGCTGAATTCGATTTCGGGGTGTCCTTACATCAGAATAAATACGGTATATTAAATATTAAACGGTTATCGAAAATATCAAATGGAAATCGATCATTTTTGTATCGTAAATTTCGGCGACTTCGTATATTTATACAAATACATAATAATTAGCTCAAGAAATTTCGTTAAGAAAGTACATACAGTAGGTATGGGTAAATATGTCTCAAACAATAAAACTGATATTTCAGAAACCCTGATTATCCACAAGCAATAGTTCTCGATATGGTTTACCTTACGAACGTAGTCAAAATCCAGATTACTCCACATAGAACATGCCGACGTAAGTAAAAATCTTTCCATCATGCACAAAATGTGACTACTGCTGTTGAATAGTGTGGTAGCAATTTTAAAATTATATACGTAATAGTGTATTTGCAATGTTCAAAAATTAACCCACATAAGAGAGCGCCGAAAATATGCAATACAGTCGAACCCGGATAAGTGCACAAAATGCGTATCAATTGTTAGAGCACACGCCATCGCACAAAGAGGCTACGCAGTTCTGCGTAGTCAGTTTCCATGTTGGCGTCTGCTCAAATAATTGATCCGCATTTTTTGCACTTATTCGGGTTCGACTGTAATAGTTATGGAGTCTTTTTTATGTAACCAATTATAGCGGAATCGGTTGAAGTCTGGAGTTCCCGGGCGGAAGACCAAAACGAGAAGAAATACAAATCACTCGGCGTTGTTGAGTTCAAGGACAAAATCGACCGCCGTCCACCCGACCGGAAATCGTTTTTCGTCGATTCTTTGGCGAAATGGCTGTGGTTTCAAGTCAGTCCGCCAAAACCACACGAAGGAAACGAAAAAAAACAAGTGGGCATCGACGAAATTCAAGTATTCGGGTACTTCGACAAACCACCAAGTCCGCCGCCGCCCGAAGATCCTAAGGGCAGACGAAGGTTGGTAATGTGACAGGATATAATTTTGAGATTGACGAATCACCACGGGGAAGAATGTAGGGTTGCCAACCCTCCTACTGGCAGTAGAATACTTCTACTTTGGATAGTAAAACTCCTACTGAGAATCTCCTACTCAGGAGGATCAAAAATCTCCTACTTTCGAGCCCAAGCATCCTACTTCTCCTATTTTCATTTATAAAATACTTTATAAAATACGCGCCTCTGGACTCCCAGCCGATTGAGCTCGTGCGCTTTGCGCACTCGCCTGTAACGCTTCGCGTCGCACTCTTCGCGTCGCACTCGCCTGTAACACTCGCCTTGTTTTGCGACCTCCAAATTAAAATTTTTTGAGTTCTCACACCCTTTTTTGGATATAATAAAAATCTTCTACTTTCGAACTTCGGAAGTCTGGCAACCCTAGAAGAATGTGATTAGGATTCCCTCTGCTGGGGCCTATTTCACTATAGCTCAGCAATCAGCAAGCAGCACACGCATAGTGTAATAATATTGATTGTTATACTTTGCGTACATTGTGCGTGCTGATTGCTGATTGCTGAGCTTTAGTGAGATAGGCCACTGGCTAGATGGGCAAGGTCTCAGGCTGCTGAGAGAATTTGGTCTAAGTTTTTCCAGGTTTATCCAGTCCAGTCCAGTGTGCTGAGGAGATAATCCAAATTAAAAATTTATTTATTGTGTGATGAAGTTCCCCCATCCCCATATACCTTTTGCATATTTATTATGTATACGGTTTTCTCCGTGGGGGAAGAGGGATCGCCGGTTGGGGTTGGGCGACACACCCCCCAAAAAAATTTCGCCTTCGGTGAGCAAAAAAGGTCGACGATTTTTCCCGAAAATCTTTTACTACGTGGAAAAAATTGCCACACTCCCCCCAACCAGTTTTGGCCGGAAGTATAGAAGTCCTTGGGGGAGTATTTACTACTCCCCTATACTCCCCCCACGTTTTTCCCGCTGGGGGTATATACCCCCCCAAATTCCAAAAAAAATTTGTTCCTGAGAAACACGTTTGGGAAAAGCTCTCCCTCCCCCTGGCGACCTTTTTTTTAAAAAAAGGTCGCCAAAATCTCAAAAATTTTTCACTTTACCCCCCATAGCCCCCACGCCCATGTCTGGTTTGTCTGCAGACTTGAACAACCACTGGTTTGAGCACTTTTCAGTGTTGAGTCGCAATGAATTGACGAAGAAATTAATTTGCTTGTCGGTTTATTTGGTGACATTGTTTGGAATCAAAATTGATATGATCGTGTTGCAATACTTGTTGAGAAAAACCTAGTTCTAGGAGAACTCTGATTTTTGTTCGCTTTCACTCAACAAAGATTCCGTTCCTCATCAATTACCCAAACAAACAAAGGGAGTTATTGATCGTTGTAGAGTTGAGATTGTTCGTGCGAATTCTTTATTTGAAGAGACAATCGATTTTACAATCCATTGTCTGTAATTTGGCTCATGTTAGCACACCAATTTTCCTGCAAATATGCAAACGCAAACCCCTGTGACAGTGGTTGTCGATCCACAAAACCCCAATGCGCAAAAAGTTTCGATAGAAGTAAAAGTTATTAATCAGCAAAGTACTGCTGATCAGTTTGCAAACGGAAGAAATGCTGGAGCAAATCCAGCTACGCTCAATTCGTCATCCTGGCGCCACAATGTAATTCCGGAAACGGAAATGTTTTGGAAACCTCCGAAAGAAAGTTCTGATGAGAATGCAGAAATTAGTGCTGTGAAATCGGTTGGGGCTAATCGAAGGTAATGGTATAACTCAAATAATAATAATTTAATGCTATTTCTTCACAGACTCATTTCAGTGTTGTATAGGGTTTCCAGATTTCCAAAATGCCAAAGAAGGACACTTCAAAAAAGTGCGCCAAACATTTTGGCGCCAAAATCTGAATATAAGAAATGCGCGAATTTTAAAAAATGAGTAAAAAAGTGTGTGAATTCAAAATTTTAGCGTCGCAGACAAAATATTGACTATTTTGAAGCGTCGCAGGCAAATTTTTGACTATTTTTAAGCGCTGCAGACAAATTTTTGACTGTTTCTAAACGCCGTAGGCAAAATATTGACTACTTTTAAGCGCCGCAGGCAAAATTTTCATGAAAGGAGGACAAAGAGGAGGAGCTCCAAAGGAGGACATTTTACGTCATCTTTAGAAGGACGCCCCTAAGGAGGACAGACTTCCTCAAAAGGAGGACATTTCTCCCTAAACGTGGACGTCTGGCAACCCTTGTATTGTGTGCATGTTGTACAAGTGAAGTACTGTGTTTTTTTTAACATTTTGCTCGTTATGATTGAATATTTCAGACGACTTCGTGATGATGATGAAAAATTAAGAGCCAGTGGAGGAGTAGAAGATTACGACGAATACAGTGGGTAAGAATTTTGCATAATTCGACGAAGTTATGCGGTACTTAGTTAGCCAGCTTTTGCACAAAAGGAGCTGTTCACAAATTACGTTACGCTAATTTTGGCCTTTTTTGACCACCCTCCCCTCTCTTAACGCCGACCTTGGCATTACTCCTTCTTTACGCATAAGTGGTATTGGACCACACACCCCCTGAAAAAGTGAACAGCCCTAGCCTAAATAACGTCCTAAGACAAGTCTTAGAGGACAAGTCTTAGAGGACAAGTCTTCGAGAGACAAGTCTTCGAGAGACAAGTCTTCGAGAGACAAAGTCTTCGAGGCCCATTTATTGTGCAAGCCTCCCCTTGTCAACTACAAATACATATTTACAAATACAAATATGTCAAATACAAATACATATTTCGAATGATTGACTGGTTGATTGTTCAGTTGACTGATTGATTGCTATAAACATTTCGGGATGCGACACATTTTGAGTGTTCGAAGACTTTGTCTCTCGAAGAGGAAAATCTCGAAGAGTTTGTTCCTCGAAGACTTTGACCTCGAAGACTTGTCCTCGAAGACTTGTCGTACAATCCTAAATAATGCAAGAGGTTGGGGGATTCTTGGTTACCCTCCCAAATTAGTCAACTTTTCCGACCCACTCAAATTTCCTGGATAGAACATTGTGTTGCTTTGCTACGGTAAAGTTTTTGCGAAGCTCCGCCCATCCGGTCCAAACCCCGTCCCTCTTCTTGCAGTCCCGACCAGCGATTAAAGTGACCCAGTGCCTTTTCGAAAACAGGTAGAGGGAACTGTTATCTTCTTACAAAATACAGTAATTCCAGTCGCCTTCATCGCAAATACACGGAGGACACGGGCAAGTCCATTCCACCGATCAACATCAACAACTTTTATGGCGGTACACCTTCGCCGGCCGTCGAAACCATGCACGCTGCTCGACCGAAAACAACTACAAAGAAGAAATGCGATCATGCAAACAACGATCCCGACGCCAGATATTGCGGCACGTGTGGCGAAAGAATTCACAGAAAGAAATCGACAAATTACTGCGGCAAATGCGGAGGGAAAGTAACCGACGGTGAGGGTTACTGTAGAAACTGCGGAACACATCAAAACTATGTGGAATGAATAACTATGCTATCACTTCTTGCTATCATTTATAACACATGCTGTGTCAGTGTGGCTTGAAACATCCAGACAAATTCAGCATAGACGATATCGAAGCTGGATTGAAAAAAATATTTCTGTGGCGGAATGTGATGGTCGGAGGGGGCATGGGGATATTGAACGGTTGTTCGTGAAATTCTTTTTCTATGACATTGATCGAGGTGGTTGGTTGAGGAATATATTTTTTATGTGCTGTGTTCTTGTGAAGAGACTGTCTAAAAATTACGTAACCCTATTTATGAGCATTTTTACACCCTCCCTCAACCTACAACCGAGCTTCGATGACCTCCCCCTCCCGGTTACGATAACGTTATAGCAGACATGGGCGTGGGAGGGGGGTAAGGGGGGTATATACCCTCCCCCAAGGACCTCCATACCTCCGGCCGAAACTGGTTGGGGGGGGTATGGTGAAAAAATTTTGAGATTTTGGCGA
>JAQGCX010001659.1:0-10425 GCA_034700205.1 Plectus parietinus
CCAGAGTCAGATACTGTAGGTACATAATTTCAACTCAGTGGGCCATGGGGCGGCCCACGGCCCACAAAATTCTCAAAAATCGGCCCACGGCCCACCCTTTTTCCGTGGGCCTGGGTGGGCCGTGGGCCGGCCAGAGGAGAGATGGACATACAGTGTTTTTGTTGGAGTGTTGCCAATATGTTTTTGTAGGATGTTTGTTTTGTCAACTGCACTCAGCCATGCAGTGAATTTTCCATTTTCAGGACCGAACAGCGGTTGTATTCTACATGGCAAGCTCGACTTGCCAGTAGTCATGCAGAACGGATCAAAATGGTTTCTTGTCGACCTTGACTGCGTTGCAAGCAGTAAGTTTTCTCTTCAGGACCCAAATAGTTATGAACTTTCCGAGACACATCTGTAAATTTGCTTCCGATATTTAACCATTTAATTGAGGGGTGTTCGATCTATTTCCGGCTAAGTGTTCGAAAAACTCAGACTACAACTGGCACGTAGCTACGGTCAAGTGTTTCTTCGCCTTTGCGCAACAGTGAATGCGACCCCAAATCAGATTGATGAAGAAAAACCTTCTTAGTTTTTCCGAATTCGATATTTTCAGAGCCCTGTTACTGGCCGATCAAGGCGACGAATATCGATCCTACGTCGATCGCTTCGCCGATGAAATCAGTAAATGTGCAAAACCACAACCAATGTCAAGCGCTTTGTCTGCTCGGTGTTTTGCAGCCGTTATGTCACGCCTATGCCCTATCCACCGCTCCCTTCTACGCCGGCTACAATTGCTACTTATTTCCATCGCTGACGCAAGCACATATTTCCTCCGCTGCTTCTGGAAAATTTGTCTTGTACCAAAACCAATGCTTCTGATAGAGAGATTGTCTGAGTCGTAATACAGGGTAGTCCACCCAAAAGTTAACACGTTCGAAGTGCTGCAGCGTCGTCAAATTAACATGGATCAAGCTGAAATTAAATACACATTTGCCACATGAGCTAACTTAAACTGTAAAAGTTTTACTTTGATCAGTTGGGCATTTCAGATTTCATGCAAAATTTTTGTCAGAAGCACCTTTTATTCTCGTTATGAAAATCATGCAAATTTATTCGGTTTTTCAACGTTGAACTGCAAAAAACATTTTCATTTACCAAATCTTGCTAAATTCACTTAATGCTTTATGTGAAGCAAAGAACACGTCGTGAGCCGTCATTTTTCTGTTTAAATTTTTCTGCATTAACTTTAACCAAAGTTTGCGTAAAAATCCGAAAATAACAATCGAACAACATGAAAATTTTACCGTTTTTAAGTTAGTATCGGGTTTTACCGAATAAGGGACCCCCCAAATCAAACATGGCAGACATGGGCGTGGGGGAGGTATGGGGACCCTCCCTCCCAAATAAGAAACCGGGCTGTCTCTTATTTGCTACTCAATGTGAGGGCCCGAAAACCCTATTTTTCCGAACAAGGAACCCCGGTCTCTTATTCTGAAAAACCCGGTATATCGTATTTATTCGAAGAGCCACAGCCTCAAATAGAACAAAAGCCTCGAATAGAGCGACAGGGTAGAGAGGGATTGAAAAATAGAGTGACATGTCGCTCTATTCGAATAAATACGGTGTGTGATATATGTGTTCAAAATTTCAGCTTGATCCTTTAAAATTTGGGGATGCTGCAACCTTCAAACTTGTCAACTTTAGGTTCAACCACTTTGAACATCGACAAAGAATATGTGATCCTTAGTTGGCTCACAATTGCGCGCAGTTTAGGAGAATAATAATAGGAAACTGTTATCGTCATTTGACAAATCGGTTGAATAAATAGAATAGTGAAATTTGCTTGCAAAGCACACTAACCACAGCCTACACGAATGAAGACATGGATGATTTTTCACTTGTCAGTTATTATTTGTTTAGGTTAATTCAACACACTCACCGTATTTCTTCCAATAGACGCCCTCCCTCCAATAGACGCCCCCCTCCAATAGACGCCCCCCTCAAGCCTTGATTGAAAAAATAGACGCCCTGGGCGTCTATTGGAAGAAATACGGTATTTGGTTCTTACTTGTATTTGCGGTCGGCGCTTGATAGGCTGAATCGTCAAGCTTATATTTCTTCTGTCCTATGGCGTTGTCGAAATAGACGAAAGCCTTTTGCAGAGTTGCCCCGGCAGGTGCCGCTGCTACGTTCAGTTTCAATATGTTCAAGTTTGTTGCAACGCCACCCACATTCAAATAACAGAAAATCACGTCTTTTTTCGTCGTCGCATCTGAAAGAATCGAATTGAAACTGTTGCGTTCCTCATGATATCATACCAAACATAATCACATGGTAATATGCGTCCTGTACTTGATCGAAGTACATTGCAATTTCAGTCGGCATTGTTGCAAGATTTGCGGCAGTTAATGTGGACCAGTCGTCTGCTTGACCAATTTCTCCTGTCGCGAGCTTCACCTAAATTATCATGATGTTCTTTTTTGTTCACGTTCGTGTGGCTGTGCCAGCAATCGACCCAATGGGATTGTGTATCCAACAAAAAACTGCTTTTAAAAAAAGAAAAAAGAAAAAACTGACATACGCTTTTAATGCCCGATGTAGGCGCGTTAGGAACGATCGAAGGTGTCAAGCCAATTGCAGTGAAAACTGCAAAATTTTCGTTCATTGCGCACCAGATCAAGTGACGGTACCTGCTGAGTAAGTATTCATTGTGCTAGTAAGACAGCAAACGTTGGGAAAGTCGGCCGCGCCGTAGTCGTCGCTGGTGTCACCAGGCGTACTGTATGGATCGAATATGTTTTCGGCCTTTGTGCACGTGTACGAAGGTGGGCAGCCAGCGTTAGGGTTGTTCATGTTGCAAGAGAGTGCTGAATTGCCACCGTAAGCAAGTGCACCCATAGGACATTCTGAAAAAAGATTATTGGTCGCTCGTCACCGTATCTGATCCAAAAAGGTTCGACAGGATAAAGTCAACATTTTGTACTGGGTAAAGAGAATGGAAAGGTAACACCACAACCTGTCAAGGATGCCTTAGCGATACTCAGCGAACTCAAGTTTGCGTCAATGATGAGAGCCTGAGAGAAAATCATTTCATTAGTCATGATATTCGTTTCAAGACCAAACCCCCGTTTTCTTCTTTACCGATGGGCAAATTTTGTCTATAAGTACCAAAAGCACGTACTTGGCTTGAAATCGCGCGGCGAGACCGGCTTGACGAGGTCGGGGGGTGCGGGTCCTGCGTCTGGAATTGCAGCATAACTGGCGATGTTGCGATCGGAGCAGCAGCGGTAGGTAAAAGTCATTTGACTGAAGATGCACTGGGCGTTGATGCCTGTGCACGTGTTGGGCACACTGCTCTTGCAAGGCACTCCGACGTCAGTCACGGCGTCGGCGTTCGAAGTTGTCGTGTCAATCGCTGCTTTCGTTGTTTGCCACTTCAGCAGACAAGCTGCAGAATGCAAAAAAGGGTTCGACGAGTATTTTCGAAGGAAAGATGGGCATGAGAAAAGAACAGACTAGAAGTTGGATCAGACATGGGCACGTTTTTCCCGGTGGGGGTGGTAGCGATCCCCGGCTGGGGGGTATATACCCCCCCAAATTCCCAAAAAAATTTTGTTCCTAAGAAACACGTTTGGGAAAAGCTCTCCCTCCCCCTGACGACCTTTTTTTTAAAAAAAGGTCGCCAAAATCTCAAAATTTTTTCACCATACCCCCCAACCAGTTTCGGCCGGAGGTATGGAGGTCCTTGGGGGTATATACCCCCATACCCCCACGCCCATGTCTGGTTTTATTTTACTGACTTTACCGACTAAAACACAAGGTAAAATTTGTGAAATAGTCGGTAAAGTCGGTAGTTTATTGTGACCGTCATGTATTGGACCGTCCAATACATGACGGTCACAATAAACCGTGATTCTGCCGACCAATAGCTATTGCCATTTTTATTGGCCCAGCAATACTGATTGCATTTGCTGCTGCTTTGGCTTCCTATTTTTTATTTGTGGAATGAGCACGGCTATTACGTTTTGTCGTAAAAAGCAGAAACGTCAAAGAATATAAGACACTAGAGTAATGGGGCGGACTTTTGCTGTGCTAATTTCTGTTTTGATCGTATACATTTTTTGTTCGCTTATTTTGTTGGTGAAAACTAATGGTCAATTCCGAAATAAAACTGGAATACAGTAGCTGCGGACACTTACAGTATACGCCACTGTTCATATTTCTAATTGACAAAAATAAAACAAGTGGCTTACAAATTTGGCACAAATGTGCGCTACAATTACGAGTCCAATCCTAATCAAGTTGTTTCTTATCCGTAGCAATAAAGGCAACAAAGTAAGGATATTTGGACAAACGACAATCATCAAAACGTGGAATGCAATCACCGTGAGTTACGTGACCATAGCGCAGTGAAATATATTTTCTCAAGCCAATTTCAGAGAAAATCACCATTAGTCTCAGTAATCACGACTTGGGAACCTGCGAGAAGATCCTGATCAGGTGTTCGGGTCCTGCGGGGATACGTGTCACCGGGCACTTGTTCTCCGCCTGCACGAAACGCACGATGCAGGAATAGCAGAAGACGTATCTGAAATTGGACAACTGATTTGTTGATCGTTATGAAATCATAATCCATAATTTCCCAGATGAAGCTAACATGTTTTATTGTAGAACTTAGGGATGAAAGATACCGTCATTTTTGACCAAAATTCCCTGGTATTGGTACGGCATTAATGTGATCGAAAACTTCGCAAATGAAGGCTGAAATATCAAATAATACGAGCATAGGACTGTTCTAAGAGTAAAATAGAATTCTCCCAGTATTCGAAGAAAGTAGAGCACAAAATTTATTTTGACTTTGACTACATAACTTCGTTTATTTTGTTCGATCCAACAAAAACAGGACTTTTTCGTTGGACGTGCGAAAAGTATTACAAAACGTTATTGGGAATTCAGCGCGCGCTTCCTCAACTTCTTCAATTTCTTCAGCTACTTTTATTGCACTGAATGCCGTTACATAAGTTTGTTGAAAAAAGTGTTGAATCGTTTTTTGTTTTCAATCGGGGATTGATTCCAGTTTTGTTGGTTTTGTTGGATCCAAAAAAATCAATAAAAAAAAAACTGTTGGACGAAATCTGTTGTTTGCAATAAAACGTCAGCCACTTTTCGTTTCAATATTTTATTGGAAAAATTTTATTGGCGCGTTAGTGGCGTTATGTGGCGGCGGTAAAACGCTCATTGGATAGTAAGAATGAACATACCCGGATACACTGAGGACGGTGTCATTTTTCCGGTTGTTCTTGCATAATGGACACTTATTTGGCTCCATGGCAAGCACTTGGTCCTCTTTGCACATCTAAAACAGAAATAAATGTTTATGAAATACAAAAATAATGCGCATCCTACCAATTGATGCGGTGCCGGCGGTTTTGGCAATGCGCCCAGATTCAGCTTCTGTGTTTGCTCATTGTTGTACCAGAAGTCGAGGAACTGAAGGAAGAAGAGACCAAAGCCGAGCACTTTGGAGAAGCCGTGGAATAACGTCGTCGGCACCGCCGTCAACTGACGCCAAATACGCAGCAGTACTCTGAAAAAATAATTTTAGAAATGTACGACTCCACTAACCCGTCGATTTTGCGTTTCATGTTGGCAGTATTAAAATTACAGGTTAAATCAATTAATGTGCGCGCTTTTCACTGACCCTTATACAAAAGTACGATCAAATTTAATCTGAGATTAATTCGATGTCTTTAAAAATAAAACTTCTCCAATGATTCCTAACAATATAAAAATGAGGTGTAGTAAAAGGTATTCATTGAGAATTTATTAGACAAAACTGGGATGGATTAATGTGAACATTAATGATTTACCCTGCGTCAGGGCCAAGTGCTTCGATTTGTTTGCCCATGCGAGCCAGGTCTTCCGGGGTCAGCGTCTCCAGTCGGACACCAGCGAACTTGAGGAAGGGCGAGTGCACTTCGCTCTTCGAGATCAAGTAGAGGAACTGCAGGACGAACGTCCAGAAGTCCAGCGCCGATTTGATCCACGGATAAGCGAGCACAAAAGCCTTGCACAACTTTTCTTGCGTCGTTCTTGGCTGCAAAACGGGACATCTTTACAAAAAAACGAATCCAATTCATTTTTTTTATTGATCTTAAGATATAGGATTTTAAAATTTTCTTTATGAATCCATTTTAACTTGCAAAAGTAATAATAAAATAAGGAAATCGAACTTACCGATCGTCCTTGCATCGCTTCGAACTTTACTGACAACCGATCGAATAGATTATCCAACTTTTCGCGAATGTATGGGACAACGACCTAAACGAAGGAACATCACCGTATCCACCACATAATTTATTCACTTTATAAATATGACTCGCCATGAGGGTAATGATAAATTTCACGAAAGAAACTGTTATATCTGATCATGTTCTCATGTAAGGCAGTGAAAACAATGGTAAAACTACGAAATTCTGTTACAAACTAACCAGGAAGATGAGAGAGCGAACTCGGTCCCAGCCTTCGGTAGGTGATTTCCCCGTCGACGGCATTATTCGCTTCATGTTGTAGAAATTTTCGGCAAACGAACCACCTGGAAACACAAAATCATTTGCAAAATGATTATTGTTGAGACTTATTTTAACACGTAGACAAGCTACCAATATCAAAATACTACCGTTGATTTTTAATACAATATTGACATGAAACACCAAGTCGACGGGTCACATTTCAATGAACCAAAGCGTTTTCTACTTACCAAAATTTTTCAAGCAGTAATTTTGCAGTACCAATTCAAATCCAGCAAACACTTCGTCGTAGAACTGATGAACTTTTTGAAAGCGAGCTGGATATGTACTGGCTAAGTACTGAAAAGAATGAACAATTGATAAAGAAGGCATTAGTGTAAATAAGAAATGCAAAAGACATCAAGAGAGATGCAAGATCCGAGATGTTTCTTCTTTATCGACCAACAAATGCAGTATACTGTACAGGGTGCGCCATAAGTCCTGGTACACTTTTACAAATCTCGGCGATCATGTGGTAGTAATTAGCATTAGGTTAAATGCGGTATCATTAGATAGCTATTGCCACGTTCTATTAGATGTGATCCTTATATTGTGAAACGACCAAATGATGGCTGAGAACGGAGCGGGCGAGCTTCAGCTCCTTTCAGTTTTTTTTTTGTGTTGAGTGCTGCAGACATGGGGGAGGTCGAACCCCCCCCCCGGGAGGGGAGGGAATAGAGTACCAAAATTTCCTCTAAACCCTATTCTATTCTGTGCTTGTCCAAAAAGTTTTCGCCACTATGTGACGAACACTTTTTATAGACCCCTGGAGGATATCCCCCATCCCCTGTGCTCATATCTGGAGTGCTGTATTGACGTCTTTTACCTATATCCAAAATTTCATTGAATTGCGATTGATGGTTGAAAAGTTATGAGCTCTGAAAGTTGTACCATGGCATATGGCGCACCCTGTAGCAGTCACTAAAAGGCTAAAACTCGTTGAATACCTTGACCAGATGGCGCACTGCCGGCTTCAACGTCGACATCAGACTTTCCTGAGAAAGAACATCGAATATGGAAGGTTGCTGCCCAACAGTCACCCTCTCCGACGCCAGGTGGGCGCCTCTGATTGCAGACTGATTCGCCATCCTCACTTTTGTCCCTGCAATGCACCAGTATTTATTGATAACACAGAAACCGTTTGCAATATATTAAAAATTGAAAAGCGAATCACCATCAATTACCTACTTCGTTTTTGTTATGCATTCTTGGCAAGTCCGGCTTAAGTATGGGACTGATGACGTCATGCTCACAGTTACGCTGGGATCACCAAGAATGTATAACAAAAACGAAGAGCCTAATTCATCATTGACATTGACACTGACCCATCGCAAATGTGTTTCTTCATTAGCGTTTTAATAATAGCAATACTCTCCGTATTGATAGTCCTACGAAAAATTTACCAAAGAAACACTGACACTAAAAATTAGTTGGACCGCATTTAAGTTTGAGATGAGCACTTCAGTGCAATCGTAAGAACGAATAAAAAGTCATGGACAATTGAACACGGAATTTGAATCAATTTACTTTCAAGCAAGTCACAATAACTGGAAGAAAATAGCAAATTCGATGACAAGTACTGTGAATTTGATCGAAAAGCAAAGAGAAAAATAACAGCAAGCACAGAGTTCATTCACATATCACAGAACCCGATGAGAAATTAAAACATGCGAGAATTCCTGAACTTAAAGCAATAATTGTGGCTGAGGTTGATTAATTCCAGCAAAATGAAAGTGAAACGGAATGCCTTGAAAATGTGACCTTGAAACACAATTAATAATACGCAGAATACCAAAATAACACTGCACGATCAACAAACTAACATTTTGACTATCAGATAAATTCCAGTTGGCTCACAAAATAATGACAATCACTGAAGAGAAATTGAAAGTAATATTGAATTTAAATACATTAATATGCAAGGCGAGCATTCGACAACGATCAATTCACTGACTAAAAGTACATGAGACTATTGAAACGCAACGGTCACGGGTTAAATGCCCAAAGTCAGAAATAAGAAAGAATATCCACAACATTACCCGAGGACTAGAAAGGAAAGTCAGAAGCATCTTTAGCAGATCAGACAGAGAGATTTAACTCAAGAACATTCCGCAATCATCTGACATACATGTCTCAGATCTTCAACTTTCCAGTACCGAACCAAAAAATGCATCGTATTGTATTGATAGAAAATGATGTCGTTCAAGATTTGTCCCACCGCACGTAGAAGTGAATTTCAGGGAGTTGTCCTTCGAATCGGCCGTTATCATCGTTGCCGTAAGCGTTGCGCACACTTTCGAACTTGAACGTGGCTGTTTCTCCGAACGGAAGCTGCACCATTCTAGCGTCTGCGCCACCTTGACCCGCGTAGCTCGTGAATCCGTTCTCACACTGCAAAGAAAATAGAGATACTGCTAAGCTTTCAGTATGAAAAACTTGAAAAAAGCTAATTATTGAATCAATGAAAATTAATGTAGCTGGAAGTTGTAATGAAAACGAAGCAGACAAACCCAGGGGCGGATCATGGGTGAGGGAGGTTAACATATTGAATCCCAAAAATTTCGCGGGAATTCAAATTTCAGTACTAAAATTTGAATTTACCGTAACTTTTTTTCCGCCTTCGGCAGGAGGGGTGGTAAACAAACTTCACCCACTTTGGTCCGGGTTGGGGGCAGAGGTGGGCACGGGAGGATGGGGGGGGATATCCCACCCCAGGGGTCTAGATCCTCTTGCCTGAAAAAGGGCGGGGGGATCAAATGTTTTCGCCACGTAGTAGCGAAATTTTTTTTTTTGGACAAGCACTAGATAGAATGGGGTTGTTGAGGCCGCCGAGGAGGGATATTCCCCCCGGGTCGAAAAATTTTGGCACTATATCCCCCCTAGGGTTCAAACCTTGCCCACCTCTGGTTGGGGGAGGTTAACCCCCCCCCCCAAAAAAAAAACCTGTAAGACAAACTGACCATTAGAAAACGAATGCTGGCAATGTGGGCGATATTGGCACTAACAGCGTGTGGCTTTGAGAACGACGCTTTGATGGGGGTGCTGTCGTCGCCGTAGATGCCTTTGATGATGACCGTATCGGAGGACACCGCCATGTTTCCATTCGCTACTAGGAGCGCCGACTCTCCATCGGTCAATGGTTTCAGCTAAATCCAATATGCAATCATTTTCGAAGAATATCAAAGTGAAGAGAACACACAGAACTGTGCGACAATTTACTGTTCTACTGATATCCGTAAAATGCTCAGCAGATATGGAAATAAATCACCAAGAGACCATCAATTAATTAGTAGAAACCCATTACGAATGAAAAGCTCATATTGATTAAGCTCATATTGTACAGGGTGATTCTTTTATCTGTTCCCAATTTGAAATTGTTGCCATTTTTTAACAAAGCTGCCAATTTCTTTGATACTTTAGGGTTAAGCAGCCACACTCAGGAGGTTTTTTTCTCCCAAGTTCCAAGCGATTCTGTGGCCGCGTTCTTTGCCACCAGCAATTTTACTAAAATGCGACAAATTTGCCTGACAAGAAGAAATTACTGGCTGTGCTCAAAAACTTGCCTGCATGTCCACTTGTACTTGCCATTCATTGGCATTGCCTCTCTGCTCATCGTACATCAAAGCGGAAGATCGAACCGGTGGGTAAATGCCAAAACCAGTGACCATAATGTCTCGGTCGACGGAAAAGCTGAAAAAACAGTTATGCCTAACTATATAAGTCGTAGGGTAAGCTGCGACCCAGGGTAGGGTTGCCAACCCTCCTACTGGCAGTAGAATACTGCTACTTTGGAGGGAAAAACTCCTACTGAGAATCTCCTACTCAGTAGGAGGAAAATCTCCTACTTTGGAGCCAAAATCTCCTACTTGCCTAC
>JAQGCX010001660.1:0-10424 GCA_034700205.1 Plectus parietinus
TGATGTCATAGCATGGCAACGAGGGGGCGCTACCTAGGCAACTCGCTCGTTACCATGACAACCCACTCGTTACCATGATAGCCCTCCTCGTTGCCATGCTATGACATCATAAGATAATCATGAGGCCTACCCTATTCTACTAAAATTATCGAATATAAGTACTATTTGCAACACTGGTCCCCAGCCACCCCGGCAGCGCGAACTTGACCAATTCTGCATATTGGGGGTAATTAAACACATGTCTGCAGGTGAACATCTGTCCCCAAATCCGATTTTTATCTTATCCAGTGTTGAGGCAAGAAAGATCGAATAATGTCTGGCTATGGGTTGGTTCGTTGATAATGTTTGGGAGGGGTGATGGACAATCCTGATAAATCAGAACCCATTTATTCTAGTTCATATTGTCCCCACAAAAATTTTGCTTTCACGTGGAGAACTTCATAGAAAGGGGCTCTTATCTTTGGGAAAAATTTTTCCACCTCTTCTGTCACTGAATGCAAAAGATTTCAAGCGACCTGGTGGGGAGTGGCCCACCCTCTACTCAACCCGCTACCGACCACCTCTGATCCAGTGTTTCTTGACCACAAAACAATTAATCGGCGAAGCTCTTACGGTTTTTTTGGGGAAATAAAAATTTTCGAAAGGTATGATACTTTGTGTCATAATAAGCATGTTTTGGTCTAAGAATATGTATGTCAATAGGTGGGTCAGGAACTATAGAGGTTAAAAGGACCTCCATACCTGGCGGGAACGAGGATTTTCTTGTGTGATGATACCACCTACATCGTGCCCATGTCCGCAAGGGAAAATAATTTTTTTCAATTTATTTTAATTGGTTTTTGTATTCAGTTTATTTGAATATATGGTAGACGAGTGCCACACTCGTCCGCTGGTTTCTAGCTACTGTATATACGTGCTTTACCGATTTGCTACGGTTCACGGTACTACTACTCAGACGTGGGCGTGGGGGGGTATGGGGGGTGTGCAAAAATCAGTGCCCACGTGGTGACTCGAACCAGCAACCTTCAGGCCCACAGTCGGACGTGCTGGCATTAAGCCTTTTGTACACGTTGCGAGTTAAGCGTAAGATGCGAATATATACCTCGCGCTCACCATACCCCCACCCCCCTCGCCCGCGCCCACGTCTGCTACTACTGTACCTCCATAGCAGTTTTCGTATACTTCTGTAATTCCATTGATATGATCCGAGCCGCTGAGTATAAATGATTTGTAGTCGTCGCCGGAGATAGTCAAGGAATGAACTGAATGCACTTGTCTACAAGAAAAGCAAAAACCATTGCAGAATTTCTCAAAAAATAGAAAGAGAAACACTTGCTTTGTCTTCGAGAAAGCTATCCAGTAAAATCGTTTGTCGTTCAGTACGGCCAAGTGTTCGTGAACCAAACGATCGATCCCTTCGTGTACAAGGCGCCGATTGCTCCGGTCCAATCCAACGCAGATAATTTGCATGTAACTATTTTCATATTGATTAATCCAGCAGAGTTCGCGCGTTTGGGAAAGAATGACAAGTCCTGTGACGTTTTCGACGGCCGAAGATTTAACAAATGTTATTCGATTTGATCCGTCCAGGTCCATGCGTTCAATGCTCTCTCGAAAACGATAATATCGCGAGACGTACAAATGTCTAAACGAGTGTTAGGAGAAATGCTTTTTTTGTTGGACGTTCTACCGATTGATCAAGTCAAGCGCAATACAAGAATATGTTACAGACGAACTTTCGAAGAACATTCTGTGATACTTTCCGTCAAGATCAGCCACACCAATCGCATGATTACGAATGTAGTAGACATTCCTCGAAGTCCAGTCGACCGCCAGTTTATCTGGTCTTTTTTGTAAATTTTCAGATCGGTGCCATTGTATGATCGGTGCAATTTTTAATAAATCTTTCTGATCGGTGCCATTAAAAAAGGCGCTGCGAATCACACCTTCAATTAAAATTTTTATATTGTGAAAAAAACCTAATGCGACATAATAAGGACGTGCGTGCGCAGGACAGGAATGGTTTGGGGGATATCGATTGATTTTACACGCTCCTGGGGCCTATTACACAAAGGCACGGTGTGTAATAGGCCCAGGAGCGTGTAAAATCAATCGATATCCTGCCCCCAAACCATTCCCGTGCCCACCTCCGCCCACGACAAAAAACACTTACCGTAACGAAAAGACTGCAGCCATAACCTCGTACAGCTGGGACGCTTGTTCGGGAGTGAAAATTCCCAAAACACTCTCAATTGAATCGAAAAAGTAATCGAGAACTAAATTTGCCGCCTGCGTTGCATCAACAGCAGCCAGACCCTAAAAAAGACGTTCAATGGCAATCAATCGCGTTCGAAGCGAAAGCCGGAAATGGAAACATACGGGCATCTTGATTTGAACGTTTTGCTTGATTGCCAATTTCTCGGACGCTCGGATGTCGGTGGAAGAGAGAAGTGATCGAATGAGAGCAAAGACGTGCACCTTCAACAAAACAAAAATTTCCAGATTTTCATTCGTAATTTTTCGTAATTTTAACAATTTTACCAATTTAAACAAAACTTTCGTAATTTCTGCGAGAGTTAACCCAAATTCAATGTCATTCAAACAAAGAGTGATGTTCATGCAACAAAGCAATTTCGCTGCTAAAATATCATTGAGTATCAATTATTATTATCATAGAGAGCAGGAAACAACCATTTCTGGTAATGGTCATACAACGAAATTGATCGCAAACGTTCTCGGTGTACAGTGGGTCTTGAAAATCCGGTTAACTCTCGTAGAAATGACGAGTATAACACAGAGTCTTATTTATACATGTCTGTATGAATATTCATACCTGTCTGAATTTGTCGTCCAGATAACAATCGAGAACGCGGTCGTATTCGCGTCGCTGCCAGTATAGAAACTCGCACACTTGCAAGCTAAAAAACAAGTCTGAAATTGATGCTCTACCATTGCGACCAAAAATAACCCACTAGCGACCGTGCTCAGCCCAGCTGAGCACCAACTTGAAGTCGAACATGTCGCTAGCACCCGCTGTCTGCAGCAGTTCAAGCACTGCTTGTTGTCGCTCCTCGAAAACGCTTGTTCCAGCAGTTTGATTGTCCGCAGAGAGCACCGCTTCCAGCAACTGAATGCAAACGTTACTTTAGAATCCACGCTCAAAACTCTCAGATGAAAATAATTTAGAATCAATCAATTTGCGAGCGATTGATCAATGGAAAAAAATAATATTAAGAAGATAACCTGGTGGAACTTGTCGGCACCAACGGTCAAGCGGCCAGCCTCTTGGACAGTCAATCGCGCCACGAAGGTCAAAAACACCCCCAGTTGCGTCGTCTGAAAAAAATATTAAATATAGTCACAATTTTTCCAACGGTTAACCAGAAATCGATCGAACACCCCTCGATTGAATTTCGCGCGCTGTCAAAATCCAGAATTTTATGTATTGAGTATCATTACTCGTATGATTTGAATCCATTTCTAATAAATGTCCCACAACGATATCTAGTCACTATTGCGCATCTAAAATTCTGTGGTTACGGTGCTTTCTACAGTACGTTCTTTACCGTCAAAGAAATTATGAATATAAATGAGCAAGCTGAAAATAGACTTACTAGCAGTTGTTGACCACTAAGGACGATTTGAAGCAGAATATCGATAAGTTTCTGCAGTCGATCGTTTCTGAAAAGTTGCCGAGATGCTCTCTACTACTCGTCACTATAGTACCCACCCATCATCACCCGAAAACACGGGAGCTTGGGACGACATCGTCAGCACATTCAAGAACTCGCGCGCATCGAACTTGAGCAGCAACTTCAAGTACGGATAAGTTGTTGACGCTTAACAAATGCAATATGAGACAAAGTCGGAGAAAAAGCAAACGAGGACACCGTACCGTTGGATCCATCTTTGCCTCTGAGCGACGTAATGCACCGGAATATATCCTGCGACACAACCATTGCTTGCTTCGTTTCCAAACTGCCGATCGGGTAGGCCCGTCCGCAAAGACAGCAGCTGATGTACAAGAGAATCTTGTTGCCCAACTGAATCTCTTCGTCGGTGAGCATGTCAGCATGCTCGGTCATGGCGCCTTCCAATTGCTCCAGCATTTCCTAGAACGGCGCAGTTTTCATGGCATTTATTGCCACGGGTGCGACTCGTACCTCAACTGGAGTAAGAAAATCGTTCAAGGCTTTATTATACACGTATATGATTCCATCGTGGAGACCGTGAGCGCGGCACATCGTCATCACCTGAACGCAAGAAAATCTATCAAGGTAAACACGGCGAAACGAAACACTTGACTTACTTGATGCAAATCCAGCCTATCGATTGGCAGCCGCACAATCGACGATTCCACAGCCGACAGCATGCCTTCTTGAGCCAAGTGGTTCAAGTAGTCCTGAATGATGATCGGAGGCACGTCGGGCAACATTTGATCCAGCAGCTTTTCCTCCAGACACTCCAGGAACAGTCCTTTGGCCAGAGAATCGCGTGAAAAGCGCGGGTGCATTTCGTCGTACAACAAATCGTAACGCTTAATCACAATACAGCTCTCGATGCACACGGGAATAGCATTCTGAAATCAACCCACTCCATTTGTTGATCACCAATTTGACGGTACTAATGAGATCACGGCGACCAGTCGGGGATGTTTTGCTTCAGCATTGCAGCATATAAATCGATAGTACTATGTTATGTGTTGCCCGATCGGGTCGGAAAAATCAATACGTATGTTTTGTGTTGGATACCGTAGTTTACTGTCCCGACTGGTCGCCCTGATTCCGACTGTACTCACTCTGAAGTGTTCGAGAAGTGCGTCGACCTTGCCGTTGACGGGACAGTCGACGCCCAGAGTGCGGTCGACGTACTCGACGAGCAAGTCGGCGACTTTATTGGCGATGATGGTTCGCCACGGCCCCGATCCCACGCGCGTCGCCGAAGTGCCGACCTTCTGTCGCCCGGTGAGGAAGTCGATGCCCAGCTGGATGGCGCCGGGCAGGTCGTTGCCGTCCCGCAGACCTTCCACACGCTCCAGCCAAGATCGCAGCACCACGGCGAACACGCCCGACACGCCCAGCAAGAACACTTTGCCCGACTCGTCGCCCACCAACGACTGGTAGCAGGTGCGGTCGGCCAGACACGCCAGCGCCTCGCTCACATTGCCGCCAGTGGCCAGTCCTTTGAAGTCGCCGCTCGAGTAGACCAACTTGGCGTCGGCCGTGTCGACGGAAGCGAGCAGAGCGCTCGCCGTTCTCGGACCCGATCCCACTTCGTACAGGTGCAGCATCTCGCTGTCGTCGAGTGCGAGAATGCATCGGGCGTTGCACCATTTGAGGTTGATGAGCGACACGGGCAAGCTGATGTTGTGGACGGCAAACGAACGAAACGTCTCGCCGTCCGCTGTGTGCAGTTGATAGAAGAATATGTGCGAGCCGCGACAGAAGGTCAGCACGGGATCGACGACGCGGAGTTTGGCCGTCACTTGAATCGGCACCCACTGCCACGCGAGCAACGGAGGCGACTGCGGCGGTCCCGATAACTCGCACACAAACACGATCTTGGCCGGCGGTTTCAGTCGCACCACCATCACTTTGGTCACAGTGGCCATGGCGAGCAGCATGGGATCGCCGTAGTGCTTGCTCACGGCGGCGAGACGGGCGGGCACGGACAGAGGGCAGACGGCGCAGACCTCGCCGTGACAGCCCGAGAACACGCAATGCAGTCGGTGCGTCAGGCCCATCAATCCGTTCTGGAAGCGCACTTGGAACACCGATCCGCCCGAATCCACGACGACCGCCACGCGCGAGTTGTCCGTGAACAGCACGTGCAACACCCCACGGCCCGGTTGATGCGCTTGCTCCGGTTGCAAAGTGAGCACCACGCGACCGCCAATCGTGTCGATCAACTGCACGTGTCCCTTGCTGAAGCCGACGAGCAGCTTGCCGCCCGACTTGCTGAATGCCATCGAAGACACGGAGCCGAACACGTGGCGGGTCTTGGAACCGACGGAAAACTTGAGCGACTCGTTGGTGGCATCGAACAGCATGAGCACGCCGTGCGTCGTGCCCACTGCGATCAGCGGCAGTAAGCGCTTCGGATCCGGACTCGAGAAGACCGCCAGAGACGACGGATTGCCCGCGTTGACGCGCTCTGTCGCTGACGACAGCTGCGACGAGACGCCGCGAAGTCGCGAGAAGCGAACAAGAGCCGATTTCGGATGTCGACGAGGCGGACTGCGCCTAGAGCGACACTTTCAGGACAAAAGCGCAATTAATTGCTCACCAATCCCTCGTTCCGCGAGACGCGTTCGTCGCAAAACTCGCCGGCACCGATGATCCAGGACGAGACTCGGTTCCATCGTCGGAAACAGGCGCTGTGTCATCCAAATCGGTATCCAGAAAGTCTTCGTCAAACAAAAGATGAGATGCATCCTGCAAAGCATTCTTATTTGGAAATACTGTCGGAAACTCCTTCAGCATTGCAGCATATAAATCGATAGTACTATGTTTTGTGCTGCCTGATCAGGTTCGAAAAATTCAATACGTATGTTTCCTGTTGGATACCGTAGTTTACTGCCCCGCCTGGTCGCCGAGTTTCCGTCTGAACGTCAGCATAGCATACCTCTCTCAAAATGTCTTCCAAAGTTTGCGTTTCTATTGATGGCAGTTCGAATTCATCAGGATCCAACTCGGCCAACTGCAAAACACAATCACTGACAGTCGAAAAACAGAACTGAGATAGCAAATAATAAAATCAGACCTCTTCGTCGCCCGTACCTCCGACACTGCCATTCGAAAATGATGCAACAGACATTGCACTCTGAACGAGAGGGTCGAGTTTCAACGCCAACCACACTCGCTGGCATACAAAGTAACTGCATCGGGCGCGCGCAACGAGAACGCTCATGAATCATCGACATTTGTGCAGTCCATCGCGTAAACCAAATCAGTTTATTATTGCACCAACCATACAAAGGCACGACTGAAGTAAAAATACAACCAAATGCTTCCTTGCAGATACAGCAACAACAACCGTGCTCACACCAATCGAAACACAATGCCATACATAGTGAAAGCCCGAGGAACGTTAACAATTCTGTTGATGAAACACAACGATTTGTGAAACTCGATTAGACATTGATGAGAAACATGCAGAGAGTTGGCGACTGCAGCTTTTTGACTTGGTTTCAGTGCAAATTCAGGAACATTTGGCAAGTGAAAAAAACGACAATTAAGATCGAGCCGTCGGTCTCACATGATGATGTCCGGTTCAGGCACGTTGACGGAGATGCTCTTGTGCGGGAGCACGCGAGCGCCGTTCAAGTACAGCTCGTCCTTCACTACAACGTCTTCGCCCAGAACGCACGTGTTTTCCATGCGCACCTGAACCGTCAAATCAGCAACACATACTAAGAAAATTTCCGCGTCCAGTCGGGGGCACTCCGCAAACCATTTCAAGTTTTCGTTTATCGCTTCGCAACAAGCGAGCGCAAATATGAGTTCGAGTTGGCGTCCTGCCAAAAACATTTTCACTACGCAATATTTTTTGTCCTGCTAAAAACCGTAACTTCCGCGCTACCGTGATAAGACAGAAATATACGGTATTTTGCAACCCCCACTGGTTTTCCACGCGCCGATAGTACTGTATGGTTGGTTGAAATGTTTAGCCCCCAAATGCAATCGTTTACCCCTTGCGCGCAATCAACACAAACTGTTTTCGTTCGGTAGAGTGCATCGGTTAAATCCGGTGCCACCAAGTGTTCTGCCCCATCTTTGCCGGGATTAAACTAAATCTAATCGCATTCGCAATCAATAGTCAATGGCTGGGCTGGGCTGTTCTGTTACCTTGTTGGTTGAAATGTTTAACCTGTTTTTGTTTCGGTAGAGTGCACCGATTATATCCAGTAGCACGAAGTGTTTTGCTCCATCTTTGCCGGGATTAAAACTAAATCTAATCGTATTCGCACTCAATAGCTGGACTATTCTGTTGTCGTGTTGGTAGAAATATTAACCCCCACATGCAATCGTATACCCCTTGCGCGCAATCAACAAAACTGTTTTCGTTCCGCTAGAGCGCACCCGTTACATCCGGTGGCACCCAGTGTTTTGCCCCATCTCGGCCGACGATTTAAAACGAAATCTAATCGCATTCGCACTCAATACCGGTCTCCACTCGCGTTTCCATTTCATTTCTAAGCCGACCAGTCGCAAAACGACACCCTCCCTTTCCTGTCGGCCAACAATAAAGATGTTATCTGCATTCCATTCCATATCTGCCCCTAATTTCTTCAATGCTGCACTTTGCACAAGTCACCACTCATCTTCGGCGACGGACCCAGCGGGCCGTCTGGCAGACAACACGGACAAAGAGAGCCAAACCCATTTCTGTTCGCTTCGTTGCACTCGACAGTACAATCACATTCGTTCAATCAAACATCAATCGAGTTTGAAATCGAACAGATGCGACTGTCCCCGATAACTAGACACACGATCGGCACTATCAGATCTCAGCACTAAATTTATGTCTGACAGACAATAAAGTCGATAAGTCAGACAAATGTAACATAATGTAAGAAATCGCAAGACTATTCCTGCACAGATATACAGTATACAGGGCGGCCCAACATAACGTGCAAATTTTTGAATCGCTGTTTTACTAATTTTCATCAGTTGGTACATAGGTGCTCAAGGCAGTTAAAATTGATAAAAATTTTCATATTTATTGGTTGCAACTAGTATTATGCAAATTATTGTCAGATGCGTCGTTTTTGCTCCTTCTTTTTAGTATTCCACACCACTAATAACAGTTTTTGCATATAACCAGTCGTAGGCAACCAATCAAAATGAATTTTTTTTATCAATTTTAAGTTTATATCATAGCGTATGTGTACCAAATTCCAGCTTGATCTGATAAGGACTAGTGAAAATGCAGCAGTTCAATCAAAGATTTGTACTTTTCGTTGGCCTACCCTGTGTTTTTAGTCTCTTATACTGCACAGCACACTGGATTGTCCCGTCTTGTGTGAAAGTGACTTAAAGTACGCGGTGTGTCGCCTTTAATTTCAATGTCAACTGCAAATAGTCGTCGAGACGACGAGGGCAAGACCCCCGACTCGTGCTCGTCCAGCAAGTCTCGTTTCGGGTCGGTTTTTCGGCGTAAAAAGTCGTGCGGTGGAAAGTTAAAGAGAACGGCGTCGTCCGCCCTGCCACCTGGACGAGGTGCGGTTCGGGACAACGAAGACAGGCTGGATCTGGACGCGCACTCCATCCTTCTGCTCAAGAGCGCCACGACGCCGTCAACAGACGCACAGGCCGCCCGAGCAGAAAGAACAACGCAGCGACGAGCAGAGCGAAACTGATCGGCAATGTCTCAAAACTGGTTGGTCATCGGCATTGACTGCATCGTTGAGCGATCAAATTGCTTCCCTTTCAGTTTCGCAATAACATCGTTGACAAGGATTGCCAGATTTCTAATGTAGAAGAGGAGATTTTTCGGGTTTTAGCCAGAGCTTACCTCAGCATAAGACTGTTTTATCCCGTGCTTGTCTCGTTCTTAACCCTCCAAAGTAGATGTATTCTACTGCCAGTATGAGGTCTGGGAATCCTATCGTCCACCCCTCTGTTAGTTTTCAGCGGCGTGCTTCCAGGGGCGAAAACAATCCACCCTCGTGTGGATAAAAAAACCACTCCGTGACTGTCCCCCGCGCATAATCGCTCAGGGCGTATCGTTTTCGTCGCCGACGCGTGTGCGGTGACCCGATTTCGCGCCGCCTGCGCAAATTATCTCAGCGCGACGCGTCGACACTGTGGTGTGAGGACGGGTGCGCGCTGGCGCTGTGCCAGCGAGTCGGCGTCCCGTGCGCCGCAGTCGGTGCCGGTCAATGCCTGGCGGGCGCTGGTCGTCGATCGGCGCAGAGAGATGGCGACGTAGAGAACGAACAGTGAGTGATGGGGGCGGGTCAGACGGTTGTGGTGTCTGTCGTGGAAAGAGCGCGGGTGCAAGGCCGCCGTCCCTCCAGCACGTGTCTGCCCCTCAGCTCGCGCCGACCTCGGACGACCGGCCGGCGGCGATGCAAAACGCGCGCCCGCAAAGCCCCGTCATCCCCACCCCGCCAGCAAATACAAACAAAGCAAACACTGACGTCGGCGGCGTGCCCACCGTTGACGCTTCTGCCGGAGCGTCTCATTTACGCCCAGAGGCGATTGCAGCGTATCGACCGACCACCCCTCGACCACGGTCTGCGCGCAGCAGTCACCACGTGACAACACACCAATCACCACTGCCCCTTATCACTTGTGTTGTCGACCGTCGGCCACCAGCGGTGATGAACAAGACGCGCACTTTGATACTCTCACTCTTTGGAGCCGTATTCAATAAACTTGCAGTTTGGCGCGCGCGCCAAACTGCAAGTTTATTGAATA
>JAQGCX010001661.1:0-10411 GCA_034700205.1 Plectus parietinus
GATATTGATGCGATATCGATATTGCACGATAATGCGATATCGATATAATGCGATATCGATATTTTGATGCGATATATGGATATCGAAGCATATCGATATCGATATCGCGACATGACTAATTGACGCCATGCATGGCTCCTATTAATAACTAGAAACATCTCTTTCATTTTCACCTCTCTTCTAACCAGATTTAAATGCCTAACATGATGTTAACTGAACATAAGTGATCATTTTGATACAAATACTTCCAGCAGCTCAAATCGAACTTTCATCGAAGAGAAACGCTTTCGCAGCGTTCGCGAGAAATGTACAAGAATGCCAAAGCAACCTTGTCAGAAGATCTTGCGAATATCAAATATGGACCCAGTTTTACAACACCAACCAACACCCAACTTCTTCGGACAAGACGCGAATTCTCAAACAGTGAAAATCGAAATGGGTTTCAATGGAAAGATGTGGAACACAACGCGTCCGCGTCGTTTTTGTTTCTTTAACAACACACGCGCAGTCCGTCGCCCATTCTCCTCTGCCTTGCAAGTTATCACATCTTCAAACCTTTCTGTTGTTGTGCGCTGGTCCGTCGCGAGCGCTTATGATAAGACGTAGGTGCAGACTTGCAGCCCATCTTGTGCGCAACCGAAAATTTGAAGTTTTTGTGTCCTATTGAGTCGTTGACTGGCAAAAACCTTGCATGAGCAAAGTACTAACGAGATCACAGCTACTAGGCCGGGGTATTTTCCTTCAGCATTTCAGCAGTGTTGTCTTTTGCCAAGTCAGTAGAGTAAGTCGGTAATTAGTCAATACAATGGGAGAACAATAGGCCATCGGCTAATTACGACTTTGACCAAGCGGTTCACAAGAAATTGGTAATGATCGGTGACGGTGCGTGCGGGAAAACATCGTTGCTGATTCTGGAAAGACGACTGGCTCGAAAGGATGTATGTTCCAACTGCATCGCCGACTTCGAAGTCGATGAACGAAAGGTCAGGTCGACGGAAGTTGTCGATGAGTATTCAGAATTGGGAATGAATCAGGCTAGAATAAATAAGAAATCAGTCAAATGCCCATAATCAAACCATAAGTGCAGCACCAACTTCGACCAAGTCTGTACTGAATCTAGGTCGGTAATTAGCCGACGATCTATTGTTCTCCCGTTTTATTGGCTAATTACCTACTTACTTTGCTGACTTAGCAAAAGACAACGGCTGGTTTCAGGTTATTATAAATCAATAACGCTTTTATGTTGCCTTTTAGTAGAAAAAAAATCAATATGCATGTGTTAAGTACTGTTGTTCTTTGCCCGTCTAGTCTCTCTGACGCCGACAGTGCAGCACTCTTTTCAGACTTGTACAGAATGTCGCCGTCGCCGACAAAAGACAACTGAAGCCTATCATCAGAGAAAAGAAAATAAAAACGATTAAGACAAAGACGACTAAGACTTTTAAAATGTCTAAGATGATGGATAACAGAAAACGGAAGCCGCAGTTGTGATCGCCGAGTTTAGAATATCAAAGACCATAATTCGTTCCTTCTCTTCCACTCCCGTAACCCTTTTTATTCTTTGAAGGATTTTTTGCAATCCAGCAGTTGGAAACACACATGATTCACTTTGTTTTCTCACCTGTGAATAAAAACACACTGTTCGACAAAGAATTCACAACTTTTGCAAGAGTAATAGCATTATACATTATAGCTTACAACTCTGCATTGCAGTCATATGCGTGCACACTATAGGGCATTTTTTCGAGAAAAGGAGGTGGTGGATACATTGAAATCCACCTGATATGAAAGCAGAGTCAAATTTTGCGAAGTGATTTGGGATCGCTGTTGTTGCGCGTACAGTGTACCTATCAGTGATAGTGAAATACGATAAAAACGGGCCATTTCGTTGTGTAACCTGGTATGAAACAACCACACATTCTTATGGGCTGATATTTTGGGGATTAATGTCCTACATACTAGTAAATATTTCCCCAAAGTTTCGAGCAATATGGTTGCGTATTAAAAAATGGCAGCGTTTTTACAGCCGACACACTTAAAAATAACACCCTGTACATCATCATCAATCTCCTGTCATAGGGGAAGACTGGACACATAAATATAGAGTTGGAATACTGGCACTGAAGGCCCATATATATCCACTTAAGCCACGTTTAGTTATCAAGTAGGCTGTCGTGCCACCTCTTCAACCGGAAGACCATATGCTTGGGCAAATTGGTAGCCAATCTACCATTTCACATATGTAAAAGGCGATGCATCCTGCCAGTACCAGCTTTTTAAGGCGGTGCTGTAGGATAACCGATGTGAATTGGAGCATCGTAGCCATCGTCAGCATTCTCATCTTGTTTTGGATATGTGTACGCTATGGAAAAGGTATATGTGTCGTAGTGGGATCGATGACCCAGAAGGAGCGATGACCGAGGCATGGTGACCGAGGCATGCACATTTTTATTTTTGCTATATCTCAGCAAACAATTGATCAAATGAGCCAAAAATTTAACCGCAAATACTCTGATACATCAGAAATGTTGTGTAAAAAAATCAGCCTGATCGGTTGTACTCTTAACTCGAACGATCAACTGGCCGCAAAATTAATGAAAATTTCAAAATTTTAGATACATCCCATCGTGCTGAATTTTTTGCACAACATTTTTTAACTATCAGAGTGTAAATTTTAGAAATTTCGTGAAATTTGGCTCATTAGTTGTTAATTTTCATTGAGAACTTATTGAAAAAATTGTCATTTTCACATATTTTGCGTCTGATTGATCGTTCGAGTTGAATACAACCGATCAGGCTGATATTTTTGCACAACATTTCTGATGTATAAGCGTACTTGCAATTTAATTTTTGAGCCATTCTGTCAATTATTTGCCGACATACAGCAAAAATAAAAACGTGCAACTTGTTTTGAATCACCCTGTAGAGACTATTGGCTATCTATTCCAAAAGTTTGAGACGTCTGGACCAGTTCGGCAAGGTACGTAACCGATACGCCACACTTCTGCGCGCGATACGCCATACGCTTCAACGCATGGTAGTCGCCGAAACGCTAAATGAATACCATAGGAACGTATTACATGAGTACTGGCCGCCAACTTCTGCAAGGCCATGTCGAACGACTCGATTGCTTTGAACAATCAGCAGCAACGGGAACGGCAAAAACACTGCGCTCCATCCGCATTGACGGCGGGAACGACGAACACAGCGCTCTATCCACTTGGACAGCGGGAACGACGAACAGTGCCAAATAACACGAATCACAATTAAAACGCTTTTCAAAAGAAACCGAAACGAAACATGGCGCACGACGTGAACACACGCATATGCGTTGTGGCGTATACTGCAGGAGCGCGCGTGGCGTCGTCACGATTTACGTAATTAATTACAGTGGCGTATCGTTCCCGTACGGAGAAAAGCGAATGACTGTTAATGTAAATGATCATTGGTGCACGGGCCGAAGTTGTATACTCTTTCTTTGAATTTCGTGAACAAATTAAGGTAAAAACAGGTGTTTTTCAGTCGAATCTGTGCGTGATCTCTGTCTGGTATGTGAAAATCGAGCGTGTCCGATCGACCTCCGCTCTGGTTGTCACGCGTGGCCGATCTAGTAACTGACCAGCGACCACTCTGCGCGTGACACTCTCCTGTCACTTCGGGGGAGCGAATTTCCAGATCTGTGACAAGACATATTTGCGCACGTTTCATGCACTATCTGTACGTATTTCGATTGCATCGCGCAGTCGGTCTATTTTCCTGCGCACATATCCGCCTTAGTGTCTGTCCCTTTGCTATATAACGTCTTGCACAAAGATCATCCCGATCACTTCTCCTCTTGCCTGTCGTCCGTTGTGCGTTTTACTAACTGAAACATGAAGCTGTTCATCGCTGCAGCTCTTATTGTGTGCGCATTTGCGAAGCCAGGCAGAATTATTCGACAGGCGGAAGAAGGTTCGTAATTTTGCAAAGTACCGTATTTATTCGATCCTATTAAAAATCTAAAATCGCCACGTTGGGTTTTGATCTTGATTCGATAAATTTGCAATATAACCATGAAAAAGTCAAAGAAAATCGAGCAAACCACTTCTCGATATGAAAGTCATACAAATGACGCCTAATATCGCTTGCTCGGTGGCTGAATTCGATTTATAGGGTAGCCTTATATCAGAGACTGTCCTTATATTAGAATAAATACGGTAATGAAGTATGACCTGAAGTTCACTGTAACAATGTTTCAGAATCAGAACGCAACAATATCACAGTGACAGCAGCACCCGCGGTAACGGAGGAGCCAGTGATCAGCCCCAAGTTGGATAAGGACGGGAATGGGAAAGTGAGTCTGGAAGAAGCACAGGACTGCGCGTTTAAACGACATGCGATAAAAGGTGACGTGGTCGCCGACTTCTTCGCTAAGGCCGACACAGACCACGACGGACAGCTGACCGAGGCTGAGTTCCTCGAGTATCGAAGTCTCATTCGCGAAATGGCGCTCGACTTTGCTCAGAAAATGATGAAGGTCAGTAGTTAAGGAAAAAATATCGTTAATTAAAGTATATAAAAATATATCGTTAAGGAAAAATAAGCTTTTTTTGGTTACCTTATTTGGTTACAGAATGCTATCTCTAGACGGAAGGGTAAATTATATATCGGTGACTATCCCACGGTTGTTTGGTAATATCGTATTTCTTCTAATAGTACGATCCCTCTAATTATGCGATCTCCCTTCACTTGAATCACGCTATCGGGCAAGCAATATTATGCATTATTTATACTCCTCTATCATTGAAAGTGTTTTGCTCGATTCATTTTCATTTTTTCTCACTAACTTTTAAAATTTTTTGAGTGGAGATCAGATCCCGACGCTGTAATTTTCGACTTTTTGGGGATCGGTAAATGTCCGTTGTTGATACTAAGGATCGCTCGACAGAAGCGTCTAATTTTTATTCATCATAAATTAATCTCACGTTGCAATCTTCAAAAAGTTGCCAGTTTTGTATACTCTAGCAGTGATTACAGTACAGGGCAAGTCAACCCAAGAGGGCCGAACAACTCCTCCCGATGGCTCAGTTATGAACCCATTCTTTTAATAGTATTATCATAGCATACGATTACTTTCGCTTTCTAGGACGCTGACAAAGATAAGGACGGCAAGCTAAGCCTTGTGGAAGCGCAAGAGATCGAATTTCCGTACAAGGACGTGACCGTAGAGTTGATCACCGAGAAGTTCAAGAAGAACGACAAGAACGAGGATGGCTTCATTGATGACCACGAGCTCGTTGATCTGCGCAGTTGTATTCGCACGAAAGCGCTTGGTTTCGACACTGACGATAAAGTGGCGGAGAAGAAGAAAGAGTAGTGTTTGTGAACAATTGAAATGGATTGTTCGCTTGTTTACGTAGTTCGATTCACATCTTGTGCAGTGCAATGCAAACGAACTTTATAATGATCGTGATCGCTGTTCCGATTATGAATAGGTTGCAAAGCGCTTTGAGCACAAGTAAATTAAGTCCCGAGCGTCGCTTTGCTAATGTTGCTCCATTTTCGGTCTCACATGGCACACACAAACAGCAGAATTTCTCCAACACACCAGATCGCACAGTGCGCTTTCTGTTTCTGAAAATCCAAAAGTTTCTGAATTAGACTCTTCGTTTTTGTTATACATTCTTGGTGAGACCGGCGTAACTGTGAGAATGACGTCATCAGTCTCATAGTTCTCATCAGCCGGTCTCACCAAGAATGCATAAGAAAAATGACGTAGGTAATTGTCGTATGAGTTGTTTGGTCATTGTTTGTGTTTAAACAAATTTCTCATTGTGTTGGATACAGCGTTGGGTTAAAGCATGTCGTTTTTTGTCACTCAGGGGAAATGTATATTTTGTGTAGTTCTTCTCTCCGTAATGGATCCTCTCCGTGACCCCCCCCCAAGAATCAACAGATTAGGATATGACCTTTACAATACGCATGGCAATCTTTATTAACAGATGATGTGAAAAAGCAACACAAGGATCGGTGTAAAGATGGCGTTGGACTGGACGCGACCTCTGCTTTGACTCTGCGCTTGCTGCTTCTTGCGAGCGGCGAGCGCCTTGAATCTTTCGACGGCGTGCATGTCCGCGCTGTTGCAGGAGGGCGAGGTGTGGCAGACGCAGACGACCGTCAACTGCTCGCAGTCGTTCACCCACTTGCCCACCATGCGCGCTCCGCAGATCTCGAAACAGTGCGGCTTCTTCTCGGCCATAATCTTCATATCAAAAAAGTCAAACGTGCTCTTCATGTTCTCCAAACATCCGTGATATTCGCCGAGTGGTTTGTTCTGTTTCAAGTCGTAGCCGGTCACGTTGTAGCAGCCGTCGATGCACTTTCTGCCGCCGATACAATACACCGGCACGTGGTCGTGAGTGTCCATTGGTTTTGCCTTTTGAAAAACAACACCACCAGTAGCAGTGACCAGCTGCTGGGGGTCGCATGTTTGTGCGTTGCCTTGGCAGCAACATACTTTGTAATTTTCTTCGTTAAAATGACAGTACCAGTTTTGGATCTGCGAAGATGACTCATTAGTCATTCCATCATAGCACACAATTGGTGCATTTAGAAACGAAGATGTTGTTGGGGTGGTAATCAACACTGATTTGTACACTTCGAACTCAGTGCTCATGTTCCAGTCGTTGCAGAAAGGATTCGTTACTTTTGAGCCGAAATCGCAGCAGCAAACAAACAGATCAACATTTGATTCGGTGCGTTGGCAAATTTTGCTTTCTTTTTCATTGAGCTGCACGGTTTCCTTTTTGCACCAGTACGGTTGAGCAGTATGACTATTATTGCGAACCAATACTGTTCCGATATGTGTTTCTGAGCACCATTCTCTATGTCTGTCTGTGTCGGCGTAGAAAGCAATTTCATAACCTGTAAGACTCTGATCTTCTTTGTCACCTTGAAGCAGCATGGTTTTGTAGCATCTGTGGTTGTATTGGGCAATTTTCATCGTGCTCTCTGGAGGAGGCTGGTCGTAGTTGCATTTGGGTATCGAATTCGAAAACATGGCAATTTTGTCTTGAAAATTCTCTTCCGAAAAATCCCATTCACACAAAACGCCTTCGCAGCAGCAAGTCAGATTGAAAAACTGCTTTTTGTAGTCCGGCTTGGTCTGACTCAGTGGACAAGTGTTGTGTGGTTGTTCAAGGCAGTGAAATGAACGGTTTTTTGTCCCTTGCAAGCAGTCGTTATCTTCTTGACTTGCGATTCTATTGAAGTGACTTTCTTTGATAACCAATTTGTTGTCAGTCGTCCTACTCATTTCTGCTGTAATTTTGAGAGCACAACCGGTCTGTTTTGTTTGTGGTTCAATTTTGGTGAATTCTTCAGTGCTGATCCTCTCGAATGCGTCAGTTTTGTTGTGCGAATTTTCTGGCACACGACAAGACAGCGTCAATAAGATATCTGGTTTTCTCAGGCCAGGAAAGCATATGTTGTCTTTGCAACAGCAGATGACAATGTTTATCTTGAAGAGCAAATGAGTGAATCGTGAGCACATTTGGTCTGCTTCGCAGTCGAATATCTTCAGAGGGAGAGATTCGAGTTCTTGCTCTGTAAACTTTGCTTTTTTTGCTAAACTGTTCACACTCTCCGCGATTTCTCCGAGAGTACCTCGATGTTCCTTTGCGTTTACAATCTTCGAAATTTGTCTGAAAGTGTCTTGCAGTTGCTCTGAATTTTCTTTTTCGTGCTTGTAGAGGATTGCATATACGCACCATCCCTCTCCAGTACTGTCATGATCATCTTTCCGGCAGGCACGGTTGGTTTTGATAGCTGTTTCCCTTAGATCAAGCATCGATTTTAGTGACTCTGGAATGCATTTGGTCTGCTGACTGCAGCACAGAAATCCGTCAAGGTATGACGTCTTTGACAATACTGTCTCATGCAGCATGACAATGGGGGCACACTTGTTCTTCGTATGCACTTCTAAGTTGCTGTAAGAAGCAATAATATTCGAGCAGTTTCTTGTTGTTTTCATGTGAAACGATGGCGTAAGTTCAGAAACTTCATGAGCTTCGTTTGTTTTTTCTTTGAAAGTGTACAAAACTGTCCCGCAGTGCTCTTCGGTAAAGTTGGTGTGCTCGTACTCAGTGGAGACGCCGACGTACAGCGACGACAGCGCCACGAGCACCACCAGCGCCCAGATCAGCGCGGTCGAACCGCCAACCAACATCTTTCGACCAGCGCACAAATAGTAAATGAAGTCACACCACTCTTTCTTGGCAATTACTTTGCAAATAATTTTATTTTCGACGTACAGTATGCTATTATTTATCTTGTTGTGAGTGCTAAATTTATCAGTCGCACTGATCAACTACTACCTTTTTCGCATGTTTAAGCGTTGAATATGGATATATTGAGACGCTTATTCAAACTTGCTAAAAAAATTGCTCCAAACGGCCAGTAAAAGTCTGGCAGTACTCCAAACAGCTGGTAAAAACGAAGGTTACTCTAAAAGGCCGGCAAAAACTTTTATAGTGAAATGAAAACTTCGGAGATACCGTATTTCTTCTAATAGGGTGACCCTCTCTAATAGAGGAATCTCCTAGCGATTGTCACCCTATTAGAAGAAATACGGTAATCATGTTTACGCAATATTAAAAGAAAATTAATGTCATGTCAATGGTAAATTAGCACAATCAGAGTTTTTTACCCTGGATTTTGGGTCGAGTCAAGCAAATTGTACTACCTTTACGGCAATCTAGAGAAAGAGGAAGACCAACTTTATCTGGACAGCCTCTACTCCGCTTGTACTTAAAGCTTGAGAACTGAAAAGAGGATTCAATTTTTGTCCCTTTTTGTTTGAACGTTGGAAGACTGAAGCTCATCAAACAGGAACATTTTGAAAAAGCCAGCTTCACCCGCCTTCCCTTCAATGGTGTGTGAAGCACAACGACTTTACAGCAGCTCTTAAATATCATTAACCGCTCAAGTAAACCACCCGCTAACGTAACGACCTAGTTTTCATCATGCTATTGTCATGAATGACATGTGTTATTATTTTGACCTGCCGTTTGGATAATCTCTAGTTTCTTTAGCCAGTCTTTTAGAGTAGCCTTGATTTTACCGGCCATTTGGAGTAATGGTGGTCTTTTACCGCTGGTCTTTTAATAATGCTATCAAAATTTCTTTTCCGGCCATATGGAGTTCTTTTACGGGCTGTTTGAATAAATTTTCGATATTTTGTCGTGTGTGTGATTCATGCCAGCAAGAACCCATACAGTAAACAAGAATGTGCAACTCCGCTCAGTACTAAAGCGATCCAACTTTGATGAAGATTTACGAATTGAAAACGTGAATGCATTGCATTGAAATGTTTATGGTCATAATCTTCTAATGTTTCTCTACATTTCTGTATATTTATTTAGCAGATTCGTTCAGTCTCTGACGAGAACGACTTGGTTGAAAGTTGCGCCTTCGACGCGCGTTTGAGAGGACATGCTTGACGCGTCTTTCCCCAATCATCCGCGAATATACGCGGTACAATTCAAATTGTACAAATTTTACATTTCAATTCGTAAATCTTCATCAAAGTTGGATCGCTTTAGTACTGAGCGGAGTTGCACATTCTTGTTTACTGTATGGGTTCTTGGTGTCAGCCATCTGTGGCGCTGTACGGTCAAACAAACGAGTGCGCTACCAGCCTTTACTAATTGCCTGTACAAAGCATGAAACGTTGTGCATTATGTGATAGAGCTAAAGCGAATGCTTCTCTTATGCTTGCGATACGAACGAGCGCCTTCTACGATTTTCTGCGTCACCAGAACGCACGCGATGACGACGGCCGAAACGAGCAATATGGCGCCCATCAGTCCGGCCAACGACGCCACGGCGTACCAGGCCGGTTTCCGTGCTACTTCAATGGCGATTGTAGTTGTGATAACTTGTTGTCTTGGACTAATCGGTGGCAATGATTTGCAGCAAAGGATGCCACAGCATGTGTCGTTTAATGTGCAGGAAGACTGAAAATTAGTATACGTTACCTACATACCTGTAACGCTGGTCCGAGGTCAGCTAAATTCTGACCGGCGACCGGGGGAGGAGGTGGCCAAAATTACGGTACTTCGTGTGGAGATTTTGGCGCAAAATTCAAAAATTCAAATTTTTTTTGCGGCCTTCAGCCGCAATCACAGGGGGGACCCTTGCCTTTTTTCGGGCGCCTTCGGCGGCGAGAAGGGGAAGGTGAATGTAGTAAGCTACATAGCAGGTCCGGCCAGGGAGGGCCAGTATGTAGCTAGTTCCCTTCCCTCGGTTACAGGTATGTACAGAGCCGGATTATAGTGAGGGCTATTGGGGCTAAAGCCCAGGGGCCCTTCACCCCCAGGGGCCCCCCGGCCACACGAAGTAGTAAGAAAATAAAAAATAAATCGTATAATAT
>JAQGCX010001662.1:0-10404 GCA_034700205.1 Plectus parietinus
ATAGTGCGATAAGTTTCGGCCCTTTCTTTCAGCCACTCTTTGACCTTCAGGGCCGCCACTAGGGCCGATTTGGATTGTTTGGGGTCGAGGGCCGGGAGCACGTGCCCCAAGTGCCCCCACTATAATCCGGCCCTGCTAGGCTCCCCTCCCCCCGGTTACAGGTATGTACTAGTGCGAATTTCGGTGAAACTACCGTACATTTAATTGTTGGGATTCATTTCCTTCAAGCATCGATAAAATTTTTCATCATTTTTTCTTACCTCAATGTACAAAGTGTCATAGATGGATCGAATTTCGGGATCGAGAGAAATTTTCTTGTTTAATCCAGTTTTTACAGACAAAAAATCCAACAAATTCGCATGTTCTTTTTCGATTCGTTGCATTTCTTCAGAAGCTTGCTGCTTCGCGAATAATATTTTTGCTCTCGGGCAATCAGCAAATGTGTATAGCATCTGAAAACCTCAAAATGATTAGCAAAATTAAATTAGTTAAAACTTACAGGATCGTCTTCTGCAGGACGACTATGAATTGGCACTGGATGAAAAACAATAGCTTCATTTTCAGCAACACCAGAATACGCTGGTCCATACAAACCGGCAACCGTGGCCATTGCCGATTGAATCGATCGATCGAAGCCTGTGCTTCGAACATAAATCTGGAAATTTTTATATTTCGAATAAGATTTGTTTCATCAGAGAACATGTAAGGAAAAAACCAGTGATGTTGAAGGGCCGGTCGAGGCACGGCCCTTTTAATTTTTTAATAAAAAGTCCTGTCCAAGCCCGGTCCTATAATTTTGATAGAAAAAAGCCCTATACAGGCCCTTTTATTTCCCTATACAGGCCCTTATATTATTGAACTTGAACTCAGATCAAAACCGAATGATTCGAGTACTTAATTCGTCGCTGTACGAATGTTTTCGGCGTCTTTCGTTGAGCCTTCTGTCGGCATCTCGTCGTGCCCTATATTGATTTAAAAAGCCCTATCCAGGCCCTTTTATTTTATTCGGGCTGGCCCTTTTCCGGTCATAAAAGGGCCGGGCCGTCTCAGCCCTAGGGCTAGACCGACCCTGTACATCACTGAAAAAATCCCCACCCTAAGAGATCCATTGTCTTTCGAACCTGCACCAACACCCTTCTAAGTTAGCTGTTCAAGACGCTTGCATGTATGCAAGCTTGCGATTTCCAAAATTTAAAAGCTCTTAATGCTCCAAAAGTGATTTGTTAAACGACATATTGTACAGCAGTAAACTTTCGTACCAAAAACTGGTGAATATTGAGCGTTATTCTGTCCATTGGATATCAAAAATTCTACCTCCTTTTTCGAGAAGCTTCTTGAAATGAGTCCATCGTATCGTGAACGAAGCCATTTTCCGAGATTATAATTTTGTCGAATGCCCCATTCTGTTATTTGACCTAAACCCATAGACCAAGTCGATTCATCGTTCGTTGTATCTGATGGAATTGTAGCCAAAGGCGCTCTGTCACCGTGACGGAAAATCTGAAATGCTGGGCAATACAAATGAGAGTTATTTTTGCACTTATGACGATTGTTTGCCCACAGATAATGCAAGTTTTTTTGTTGAACTTTGTTTGCTTACCGTATATTAAGAAATAGTGGCACAGAGAGTAATAGTGCCACATGTGACACTATTTTCTTTCCCTATATGTGAGTAATTTTCCTTATATGAGAGAGTCAGAATCTCGAGGAAGGTCGGCCGGGGGGTTTCTCAGAAAAAATTGGAAAAAAGATCGAGAAAGCCCTTGAAAAGTTTAGGATACCCGTACCAAGTTCAGCTCGATCCGACTTACCGTAGCTAAGAAATCGCGGTTTGAAAATCGGCACTTTTTTGAAAAAACTTATTTGAAAAATATGTTTTTGCTTGGAGGTGCAAAAGTGTATCAAGAACATGTTCGTTTGAGCTGGAATTTTTACTGAAAGTATTTTCTCATGAGCAATACTTACCGTAGAAATTTCAGGTTCATTGAACGTTTTCGTGTTGAGAATCAAAATTTTCAAAAATTTTGCTCTTAAATTTCTCATTTACCAGTATACCGATTTTGCTGAAATTTTTTTTGAAAAAGCCCCTTTTTTTGGTCCATAAGAAACTTAAAAAACATTGCTGGTATTGCGCTTCCAGCGCCTGTGAGAAATAACAAACCGACTAAATTCATACTGGAAGGACAAATTCACATGTTTTTGGAAGATATTACATCGCATCTTCTATTATTGATCAGCGAATGCTTTAGAAAGGAACAAGATTTGCAACAAAATTGACCAAGATTGCATCCAAACTGTTCGATGTTTCCCTGCTTAGCGGTAAAACAAGTTTATTGGCAGGTTGAAATAATAGTGGCACAGGCAGAAATAACGGTCTGGAAGGGTTGAATGAACAATGGCACAGTGCCACTATTTCTAAACATACGGTAGATGATTTGTGTTTTTCTGAAGAAAATATGGTTTTTGCAAGTTGGTACCCGTTTCGAAAAAAGTTAAGGTAAGGTAATTGAAAAAGATATCGTAATCGAAAGACTGAAATATTTTACTTACCACGTGTACGAATTTTAATGTAGCCATGTTGGCTTTTTCCGTTCCAATAGAGCTTGCACATGGTTGAATGAATAAGAAAATACAAAGAACACCAATTGGCAGATTTAACAGCAGCATTTATAAATACTCGTTGAGTGACCGAAAGTGTTATTTGCGATGTCTTTCGCAAACTTTAGGCCAAAATTCTCTTTCGATCGCGCAACCTAAATTTGATGCGCCCATCTCTATATTTATTGACAATAAAACTAGTTGTCTCGAGTTGGAGTGCCTAATTTTTCAGGGATAGGTCGTACGAAAAATAATGAAATTGGAACATAGAAAGTCGGAAACGGAAATGAACAATATAGGGACGCCTCGTTAAACAAATTCCAGCGTCGTCCCATTACGCGGGCCCCGTTTCTTTTCCAAGTATTCTTTCTGATGTCGATTTTCCTTCTTTCTCGAGTTCTAATGTGTCTTACAATGCTGTAGATGACCAACATCTATTTTTGTAATGTACTTCAGAGGTATGTGACATATTCATTCACTACCATTTTATGTTGTTTAAATCAAAAAATATTGAAAAATGTTTTACTTTTAGACTTGCTACAACACCCGATTGTACTGGGAAAGTTCATTCACAATTCACGTGGCACAGTACAAGGTGTCAGGAAATTCCAATCAAGCAAAATAATACAACATGAGGACAAGAACGACATCTTTTGCAGTCACATCATGACGCTCAGCGCCCCGAGTAACAGTCGAATTACATTAGGATAAAGTGGATAAGCGACGGAATGCTGAAATTTGAACAAGGAAAGAGATTGATACAAGGAAAGGTAAAAAAGTTGAACCAAATGCACATATCAGGCAGAAGTCATTGGAGATAAAGGCTTTGACACCATATCATCACAGTTTGTGGTACTGTACACTGGTTTATAATTCATATGACACAATTATTTGCTCTCTTTTGGTTAAAATTTTTGTCTTTAGTGTTGGACTTGAATTTTCAATCAACAGTGCATTTTATGTGATTTGGGGAATGAGCTGATCGAGAACGGAAAGCATGAACTGAATATAACCAGGCAATTCAACACGGTCTTCCGTTATCTCCTGAATCGGTTCAGCTCCGCTGGCCCACATTAGCCATGAATTAGCTTGGTGAATCCAGTGAAAAAAGGTCTGATGCAATCCGTTCTGCCCGACAACTGAGCTGTGACACGATGCAAGCAAATCGTTCACCACAATCAAACCGGTGCCCGTAAGTGGTGCGTAAATTCCAGTCTGCCACACCTGAAATTGTGACGAAAAGTAGCTTATTATTGGGTTTCCAGCAGACATGGGCACGTTTTTTCCGTTAGGGGGGTAGCGATCCCCGGCTGAGGGGTATATACCCCCCCAAGATCAGACCCTCATAATATCTAGTGTAAATTTTCGCAAAAAAAAATTTTTTTTAAAAAAAGGTCGTCAAAATCTCAAAAATTTTTGGCCATACCCCCCCAACCAACTTTGGCCGGAGGTATGGAGATTCTTGGAGGGGTATATACCCCCCATACCCCCCCACGCCCATGTCTGACCCACCCACCCCCCTCGCGGTCAGACTGAACTGGATAGAATGGGCCTCGGGCGCGAAGCGGTCGCTAACAGGTAGGGATCCCCCTTATCGTTCGGCCGAAGGCCGAAAAAAATTTGAATTTTTGAATTTCGCGCCTAAATCTCGACAGAAGTACCGTACCCCAGCGAACCTCCTCCCCTCCTGGTCGCCAGTATTTAGCTGATCTCGGACCAGCGTTACAGATATGATAATTGGTGTTTGTTAGATATTATACAGGATCCGCTGTTCTCGTGGTTTAGACTCGGACCAGCTGATTGCAGCTAATTTTGTACTGAGCACCGCTGAAAATGGGCGCGCGAGAGGCAGTTTTGTACTATTGGGTATTGTGTTTTCACTATTGATATTTGATAATAAGTTTCCGACAATTGGGGTGCGACTATTGATATTGGTATTGGGTTTTGTCGATTTATTGGTATTTGTATATATCTACAGTACATACCCGTATTTAGCAAAATCTGTCCATGTCTGGCCGAAAAAGTTGGCGACCGTGTAATCGGCTGCCGACACAAAACGATTGTTTTCCCAAAGTGATTCCTGCATCCAAATGTAGAAGAGTTCTTCTGCATGATACACCGCTGAAATATTGAAAGCACTTAAAAATAGTTATGATGATAATCTCTTATACTCAGTTCGAGTACATTGTCAACAAAATTACAAGAAACTTGGAAACTTACGCCATGTTATATTCGGATGGAAAGCGAACGCTGTTGTTGGATAAACAAATTCATACAGATAGACTTGGGGATTCTTATTTTTTTTCTGCCATAAGTCGACTTCTCTCGCAGCTTGTGAGGTAAAAACTGCATCGGTGGCAAACTGAAAGAGCAAATACTGTATTTTTCTGTTATTTAGAATATTATATCGTTTTCGTGAAACCAGTAATTCACCACCGATCATCATGAAATTTAAATCACTTTTAAGTTACTATATGAGGCATATGTGAACCAAATTTCAGCTTGATCGGATGAAAACTGCAGTGTCTGCAGCGATTTAAACATCTGAACTCCACGGTGGCCCACCCTGTATACGGTACAATCTTTTCTTACCTGACTAATTATTTTGAACCAAGCCATGTTGTCTTTAATGGGGTCGGGAGTTGGCACAATCGGATCGACGTAAACCTTGTCAACCAATTGATTAATGACAGATTGATTTCGGCCGTAAAACATGGTGAATTGATTTAACTGCTTGTGCCAATAATCCTGGGTATAATTGCTCATCTTCGTCACGTTAGTAAGAAGATCTGTTATTTCTGAAAATTCAAATCATCTAATTATCTTAATTAAAGCATCGTTCAATTGCTCGGTGTAAGTGTTGTTATTGTTATGGCTTCACTGTACAGTATATCCTCAATCCAAGTTTGAAAACACAAGATTACCGAAAATCGCCCATTCATCTCGATTCGTTCCGATTAAAATGGGAATATTTGGTCGATTTGCTGCCAAGTCTTGTGGTAAGGCAGGCAGAAAGTTTCCATCCACCACCATATTCCATCCATTTATGTTGTTCTGCAATAGAATTTGACGTTGAACACTGAACTTTCATTTCTGTAACCTACATATTCCAAATCGATAAATCGTTGGAAATTCATATTTTGCAAACATTGCTTTAGCGGAACGAAATTAGAGGCAGTCCATTGACCATCGGTGAAATTGCATAGTTGTTTTGCCCGCATTGCACTCAACTGTCTGTAACCGAAAGTTCCGTCCAACATAAGAAAAGCAGTTCCACTTTCCATGATCGCTTTTTGGAACAATCCTGCAATTATTTCTTCTTTTGATCACCTTTGTTTTGCAATAATTTTAACGTTAATTTGATATTTCAAAGCTACAGTAAAAGGAATATGATATTATGTAACTAACTGTTTCATTGATTCAAAACATCAAGCCTTAGTGTGACAAGGGTAGGTAAAATGACGCACCTTTTGACAAGGGTGAGTAAGTATGCGCAGAGACGCTGGCGGCGCCGGCAGACTCGCCAAAAATCGTCACTTGCTTCGGATCACCGCCAAATTTAGCAATTTCCTGTTGAACCCATTTCAATGCCAATACTTGGTCGAGCATTCCCAGATTTGCCGGAAAATCGGGCGTGTTGGTTGTGAAAAATCCTAAATTTACAAAATATGAAAATAATTTTACTTCCTGACATGAAAATTCTACTACACTACTTCCAAACATATTCACAAACTTTTCTACGTAATATTTATTTGTTATTTATAAACTGAACACAGGTTAATTACCATATTGTATGCAGTTTACAGAGATCGGAAAATACTTTTGCTCTTACCTAATAGACCCAGGCGATACTGTATTGTAACGACGACTACTCCTCGACTGACCAAATTTCTGACAGTCCCCTTCTGTCCGTAAAAGCTAGCTTGTCCAGTTAAAAATGTACCACCGTGAATGTAAACCATCACTGGATATTTTGAAGTTGCCGAAACCTAAAAGGGACGAAGTTGTTGAAGTGAACGTTTCAAAACAACATTTCCACAATGTAATCGCTTAATGTATCTCCCCTTTGCATTATTTATTAAAAGATCACTCGATTTCCGTCATAGAAAAATAACCTAAATGAACAATGTCTTCTTGACTTACATAACTTCGGGTACTGTACAGGGTGGCTCAAAAAAAACGACTCAAAGATAAAATAACCGTATTTCTGCCAGAACTAAACGGATCAACGTGAGATTACAAACATAGGTAGCTCTATATATCGTTCACATTGTATCAAATTTTTATTGAAATCGACATCAGCATCGCCGAGTTCTCTTAATTTTATTCTGTTTCGCCGAAAATCGGGAAAGACGAGGTTGGCTAAAATTCCGTGACGCCAAAAACTTGAATGGCTGCCAAATCAGAAAAACTCAACCGTTTGTCTCAATTCTTGTTTTTCAGTATTCTTGTGACGTTTACTTTTTATGATATTAATTTCAGCATTATTAGGTCGGCTTTAGAAAAGTTATGATTGAATTTTGTTTGATATTCTGATATTTTCCCAACGCTGAACATGATTTGATCGTTAACACCGGCAATGCAGCCGATCATAATGAAAACGTAACACAAAATTTGCATAGCAATTAAGGTTAATATGGTTAAAATTTCAAGCGAATCGATCGAATACTGGTGAAAATCTGGTTGTGGAAAAAAATTGAGTCGTTTTTTATGAGCCAGCCTGTATGTAGGGAATGTATGTCAATCGAAAAAAGGACATAAATATAAACGTACATTCGGTGAAAAAATGTTGAGGTAGAGACAATCCTCACTAGAAGGTACTTTCGGTCCAGGGATTGAAGGTGGTGGCTGTGGACATTGAGTGTAGGAACCAAAAGAAGTTGTGTTGAGCACTGAATTCCATGCGGCTTTTGTCTGTGGCGGCTAGAAATAAAGATGAATCAGTACTGAATCAGTACCACTACCTGCATCAGTACAAGCTCAAACGAATGTTTTCAGATGAAAGTCAATATACCTTGAATCGAAGTGGCCCAATGGGTGGTTCTGCATAGGGGATTCCCAAGAAAACATCAGCGCTGCCATAATATGGTTGCTTTTGCGATCTATCCACTCCATAATCAGCACGATAACCGTTAACTGGCCCATTAGTTGTTTTTACTGTCACACAATTCGTTTTTGTCAGCAACTGCATGGTAATATAAAGGAACAAAAGTTTAGCGACAGCCATGTTTGCTGCAAGACAAACCAGCACTAAAGCAACTTTCGCAGTTGGTAGAGAGAGGGGAAGACGGAGGACTAACTGTTTACTTTGTCACCAGTCACGTCATTCAATGAGAGGAAAATCAAACAATCATACATCACAGTCCGTTCGCACTTCTTTGATTCATGAACCCTGTTACTATTATTAGCAAGTTTGAAGCATTTGCCTCTCCCTGATTTCAACTGATTCATCAGAATAGTTAGAAACAGATCCAAGTAGGAAAGCAATTTTATTTAATACGTAAACGATGAAATGACCTGTTAACAAAATACGATATTTCAGGATCAGTTACACATGGATCAATGAGTCGGTGACAATTTTGCCAGTATCATTATCATCGCTACCATAAGAACGATTGACCTATTCATCAATGTGCTGAGGCTTCTGGATGGTGAGGTCGTGGTAGACACTGTCGAAGTTGTCGTTTGAGTCGGTTCATTCGACGGCACTTGCGGATAAATGACCTGGCACGACCTGATTCCAGAACACCCTGGACGTCTCACGGTAACTCCCTTTTTGCGTCACGTTCACACCGATCTCCATGTACTGATATGGACGGTCGAATGTCACCGGATTCCAGCTGACTTTTCTAAATATATTGAAATTAACTCGGAGCGATCCTCGATCGAATTCATGTTATCGTGTAATATGCATATTTCTAAAATCCCTAGTTAACCGTCATTTAGGAAGCGATTTAACTACAATTGAAAAATATTATGTCAATGTTATGCCTACAGCTCAAAGCTAACAAACTTTTACTTACAGAAAAATTAAAAAAATATACGTCTCCAGGAATAACAAAAAATTATTGAGGTTCTCTTAAAAATTTGAACATTTCTGTACTGCATCTCATCAACCATAATTTGGTGCGCACCCTTCCAATCAAAAATATCCATACAACCGCACCCATTAAGCACAAAACTCAGGAACTGAAGCTGAGAACTAAAGGATCGAACCCTGACCCTGTTTCTAACCCTGTTTCAAAAATTCAAATTTTTTTGCGGCCTTCGACCGCAATCAAAGGGGGACCCTTACCATTTTTCGGCCGCCTTCGGCGGCGAGGGGGGGGTGGGTGTAGCTAGCTACATACGGGGTCCGGCCAGGGGGGGCCTGTATCTAGCTAGGTCCCCCCGGTTACAGGTATGATTTGACCTCATACCGGCGTTTCAGGTCACCTCCATCCCCTTCCGGATATGAATCTCCATTGTTTTCAGGAAACAACGGTGCATTTGAATCTACTCGATGGATTGATGGAAGACTTGCTTGAAAAAAAGTGGGAAGCTTTTGCTAAACAAAGGTGAGCGTACATTGCTTTAACCTACATTGTTACATTGCTATAATTGGGAAAAGAGGTCGTCTAAGACGCAGAGGAATCCAAATAAACTTTGCGAAAGAAACTTTTCCGTCCGGGAGGAGTCACAGAGGAGTATGAGTTAAGGATAGACCCTTCCATAGCTCCCACAGTTATACCAACCGGGTTTTTTCCTAACGGTGCCCGTATACTTCGAATAACACGTGTTATTTCGCTTGTGTTTACTTCAAGAACAAGAGCGAAAGAACTCGTGTTCTTGAAGTAAACTTTTGAATTCCCGCCAACAGTTGTATAAATTCTTGTCATTTTTCAATATGTTATAGCCGATATTATTTTCTATTTAAAAAGTCTAGGTTCAGCTCAAACGGTTAAGATTTGGCCGAGAACGAGCTCTTGGTGCGGGACCCCTAGGGGAATTTCTGGTACAGAACACGTATTATATAACACGTGTTATTCGAAGTAAACGTGCACCTTAAGAGAGTCCCCCGGCCTCTTATAAAAGGAATAAAAGACCAGGGCCTCTTATAAGGAATAAATTTAACACATGCTTGCTGGAAACTTTTCCGTGAGTTGAAAAATTTCCGGGAATGGAATGGAAATTGAATGGAAATTTTCCGGTGACGGAAAAGTTTCGAGCAACCGACCTCTGGTCCAAAAACCCGTGCTCAATGTGAGGTCGCGAAAAACGATGAAAAAACCCAGTAAGGTTACAAAAAGCAACGGATGGTGGAAGGGCGCGAGTTTTAGAAAAATTCTACAAAGTTTCAGATTGTTGTTTTCATTGGTGGCCTTTTGTATTTACTGGGTCATCTTCTTGGGCGCATTTCTGAATCGACCATTTGGAAACGATAGTGACATACCAACTATAGTCAATACGAGCCCAGTGACCGCAAGTTCAACGATTACGACAATGGCAGCAATAGTAACCCTTAATAACAGCAACGGCTGGGACGATCAAGAGAACAATTCGACAGAGAGTAGCACAAAGGCTCCGGATTCAATGATAGCGAAATATTTTGAAGAGCCATCTTGTATTATGTGGAACTATTCATTTGCTGCTTCTGGTGGCAGTTTTCCATGGGCAGGATGGGTGAGTTGGTTTTCACTTATATAGACATTGTTTCGTATACTCTCTAAAGCCAGTTCATGGAAATTTGCATGAAATGCCGCCAGCTCAGAGTTTCATAGAGATGTTATGAAATTTCATGGAAAAATCCATGAATTAATTAATCAA
>JAQGCX010001663.1:0-10402 GCA_034700205.1 Plectus parietinus
GGTTGATATCCACCCCCAAGGGTCTAGATCCTCTTGCCAGAGGGGGGATGAAACGTTTTTGCCACGTAGTGCCAAAAATGTTTTGGACAAGCACTGGATAGAATGGGGTTTTGGAGGCCGCCGGGGGGATATTTGGTACTGAATCCCCCCCCCCTAGGGGTCCAACCTTGCCCACCTCTGGCCTGAACACTTTATTTGGATCGCTGAAAAATCGCAAAAGTAATGAGGATTGCTGGCCAACCGCAGACCGAAAAGAAACTAATAAAACATGATCATTGTTCTGTATTTCATCATATCTCAATTACAGGGTGAGTATAAAGTTCCGAATGATTTCATTTTTGAATAATTTCGCCAAATTTGCACCAAATAAGTTCAGATTCAAGCAATTTGCTGTCGAAAGGATGCGATTTTTTGCAAAATAAATTTCTGTAATTTAATCAAAGTGTGGCTGAGTTATGGTCGATGAAGTTCGCAAGAAATTTGCATCAAAAATGCTCAAAATCGTACATTTGCTGAGTGAAAAATAAAAATTCAACGGCATGAATATTTTTCCATCTTTTTGTATGCAAAATTGAATCAAAATTGAATGGCGTCTCGTTCTTGGCCTGTTTTGGGCGCTACCGTCTTATTTCGAAAACGCATGAATTTAGACAGCATTTTTTACTTTTTTGACCATAACTCAGCCACACTTTGATTGAATTGCAGAAATTTTTTGCAAAAAATCGCATCCTTTTGACAGCAAATTGCTTGAATCTGAACTTACTTGGTGCAAATTTGGCGAAATTATTCAAAAATGAAATCGTAAGGGACTTAACACTGACCCTGTTTTTAGCCGCCGCAAATAACCTAAATACCAGATTAACGATAAATCAATTGCAAAACTATCATGAATAATCAATGAAAATATATGATTAATAATGCATATACTCACCAAGGCATGAGCAGCAGTTGGTGCCGATGCCGAAGACCTCGTCGTTCTTGGTGAGGATGACGGCCTCGCTGCCCGCGTTCCCGAACACGATGCAGCACTGGATATTGTCGATGAACTCAGGGCTCAGCAGCGAAAACAGCGTCCAGCGATGAACGTCCGTCATCGCCCCACCCGACCTCCACAGAAGTGCCTCTCTGCTGCCGCGCCACTTCCCTGCAATCTAACGTTATTATCACACAAAACAATCATTTCCCCTTCCTTTTTCTTTGCGTTCCACGCGCGCGATTTATTTATGGCGAAATTGGGCAATTAAAGACACTGATTCATTTCCTATGTACTGGAAGTTGGTTTAATGAGGTCATTGGTACTTGTCAATTATAAGAAGATCCAGAAAATCCAGAAATACATCCCAGAAATTCTGAACTTACTTACATTTGATCTGAAACACAAACCCGACGGGTTAGTGAATACATAATCGTTACGCGCAGTTGATTGGAACAAATGGAAATACTACTGACTGAAAAACTGCTTTCATCGGTTTTTGAATTCGATTCACTGAAAAACAACTGATTAGACTGCATACGCAATTTATAAATGAGCTGAACACTCCTGCAAGTACTTTATGAAAATAAAACGTACCGGTGTCTCTATGCACCGCGGCCATGCTCACTAATCTACGGCGCTTTGAGAGCAACTGGTACCAGTCACAACCCCGTGCGAATATTGGATCACTCCAGATGTGAATGACAAACAAAAATCTCCCGTTGACGATCGCCGCTGCTCCATTTGCACGCGGCGTCATGCAACAATCGCTCCCTTGTGCAATGCAAACAATCATAATGCAGCTAATAGAAGCACTCAGATGCGGACTTATTTCATAGAATCTAAATCGAGAAATATGTTGTCACAATAAGCACAAAGCCCATGACTGCAACTAGGGCATTAGCATCTAAGCATTAATCGATCCGTCTGGGATGTACTATAAATCAAAGAACACTTTGTTATATTAATATAATGACACTGGATACATCAATCTCATATTCTGGTTCCAGCAATGCTCAGTGAAAGACATAGTTTAATAATCAGGATTTCGTTCAGCGATGATGCAAGATGCAAAAGATGCAAAATTAAGCTGCATTTGTCTCATGCAATACCAAGCAATTGTTGCTATTGTTAGGAATTATTTCTAGTGTCACTAACAAGATCTAATCTCAGCAGGCAAAGGAAGACTGCTAACGATCCGGCAATGGACTGAGACTAACAGGAATCTCGCCCTAGGCTCAGATTGAGACGCAAACAAGAGCCCATAAACCCGAGAGTGCACGCAGCGTCCGAAATAAATCCGGCCATCAAAGAGCCGGGCACCCGGCGAGTCGCAAAAAGGGGCGAGGAGCCGCGGAAGTGGGCAGTGACTGGCACATTGCAGCGAGCGGCGAGACGGCGGCAAGCGGGTCGGACCCGAACCCGACCGGAAAAGGAGGCGAGAAATTGATTCGACGTCGCCCGCAGCGATGTGCGCGCTGCGAAATTAGAATCGGTAATGAAGCCGAGTAGAGCACGCGTTGAGTAGAAAATCGATCTCGATTCTCGCACTTCTCTCCCGCAATTAAGCTCGCGTGTAGGTCAACCAACGGCCCTGTGTGCAATTGCTCATGCAATCTGCACAGCAACGACCATTCTCAAATACTTCCGTTTCTAGGATGCAAATCTGATAATCTCGTGTCTGGGCCTGTCGAGCGCCGTACTCTAGCCCGACCTTGCGCGCGCTTTTTCCATCGAGAAAAAGTCGAAAATCCGACGCTTTTTTCCCCGAACGAGGACTGATTAGGCGAATTCACTCGGCTAACGGCGTGAATCAATAATGCAGTCCTAATTGCATTGGCTTCGTGCGCCTTCTTCATGGACTTTCCAACAGGCGATGGGAAATTGTTGAGTAGGGAAAGGAGCTAGGGCGGCTAACTGCAGCGATTTCATTCTCTAAATGAATACTCTATAAATGGCCTTTTCCTACACCTCTAAACCTTCTAACTGAAAGACCTCACGAGTCCAAGATCAATATTGTAACCTTGTCGACAAGAATATGAAGCCAATAATGTAAATAGTTGTGCACAATGCGTGAACTTGGCGCTGAAATATGGTATACGAACGAGGAAACAAATTTTTTAAAGCGTTATATTATGGACGAATGGACGGACGTGGATCGCCCCCTTCGGACCACAAAACGAGCAAAATTTAGCAAAAGTACAAACACTAAACAGTGGAAAAATACAATTTTACAACAAAACGCTAAGAAATTGCAACCGATCCTGACTTCCATGGAATGTTTTCGGATTTTTCGGTAATGAACTTGGGTGGCCACACATTTGGCAAAAAGCCATGAGTTACTCTCCAGGGAATTTCTGGCAGTTCTGTTCTGGCTTCTTTCTGGCATGGTCATTTTGCTGCACTGAATCACAGTATCATTTTTAAAGGAGCACATTGAGTTATTGATCGTTTCGAGACAAATGATGCATCGGTTCATACTGCGTTTAGTGCTCATATTATTACATTGCCGTACTTTGGTTCTGGCTTCGACTTGATATTTTTGGATTTTTGCAAATTTTGTCGATTTTCATATCTTTTCTCAAATGTGTAGTTTGCAATTTTGGTCGGATGAAACTTGCTGAATACAATGGTCGAACTGTGATTCTTTCGACTTGCAAATTCTCTGAGACCATGTCTGGGATCACAACTTTTGATAAAAATTCGTCGTTAGGGTAATTAGTATCCCAGCTAACAGTCTATTGCCATTTGGGTGACAAAGAAAGGAAGTAAGAAAAATGGTGTTCGAATTCAGTATTGTGTTTTATTATCCAATGAGCAATAGCGTACAATATTCAACTAAAATTAACCCGCTGTTTGTGGAACTACATGCATTCAAGCTCCCCTTCCATACTGGCGCAATTTTTACCCACTCAGCTGTTTCATTTCCATTGGAATAATATAATTCGTTTCCGTTGCTGATTTGGCACCAATTCGTAAATGTAAGGGGCGTTTTAGAGAGCCTTGTAAAATGTTCAACAGAAAATATTACTACTGAATATTCATATTACTACTGAATATTAATACTGAATATTCATTCGACGCTGTATAGTCAAAATTTGACCATCGGTAAAGAAGAAAACTGGGGTTTGGTCTTCGAACGAAAATCATGACAAATGTAATGATTTTGTCTCAGGTGCTCATCAATGGCGCAAAATTGTGCTCGTTGAGTATCGCTGAGGAATAAAACATAAACTTACTGAATCCCGCAACAATAGTGTGGGTTTATGAATTTTCCCTGACAGGTTACGGTGTCACCTTCTCGTTTCTGTTTACCCAATACATATGGTTGAATGTACGTATGTGCGTTTATGCGTAGCCATATCCAGATCTAATGCCAATGGAGGGGGTACAAAATGAGGAGATTCAACAGCCATACGGTTTCAGAAATTGCCGCTGAAATGCACCAGTAATTGACGTGTCATTTCGAATTGAATATTGCTTCTTGGGAAACATGAACAGCTCACAATTCAAGTTAATCATGTACATAAAGATACACTTCTGACTATTTTAAGATAGACAAAATAGACAAAAATTTCTGCGCTGAGGCGTCTGGCTGGTACCTCTCAATACTTTGAACCTCAGCGCACGCGCGAAGCCAGAAGATTCGAACGGGGGGCAATTTTGGGACCAAGAAGAAATGATAAGAGGACCCTTCTCTCTTTTTCGACACCAGGGAAATGAGCTAAAAATTACAAGGAGGGACCCTTCTCTCCATACCTGTAACACTGGTGCGAGGCAAGCTACACTCCGACCGGCGACTGGAAGGAGGAGGTCGGCCGGGTACGGTACTTCGTGTCGGGATTTTGGCGCAAAATTCAAAAATTTAATTTTTTTTGCGGCCTTCGGCCGCAATCACAGGGGAGACCCTAACCTTTTTTCGGCCGCCTTCGGCGGCGAGGGGGGGGGGTGGGTATAGCTAGCTACATACGGGGTCCGGCCAGGGGGGGCCTGTATGTAGCTAGGTCCCCCCGGTTACAGGTATGCTTCTTTCATTTTCCGTCCTCCCCCTAGCTTCGCCCCAGCCCCAGCGTCATCCCCATTCTATGTATCAATGGTCGAAAAATCCGAAACAAACATAGCTAAGCGAACATATTTTTGATACATTACCGGGCAAAAGTGAACCGAAGTAACAAGCTAACGAGATTCAACAACAATTTCAGTACAGCTAACGACAATAACTAAGCCAGTAGTTATGTGCAAGATGCAATCGATGCATCAAGTCGAATCGCGCAATATTGACATTCAATCGGAAACATCACCGCCACTAGCCAAGCATCTGTTCAACAACGAATAGCGTATGGTGGAATAGCTTCCTTTCCTTCTTCTGGGAGTGAATTCGTACTTTGCGTCCTTGTCCTCCGCCCCATACATGAACATTATGCATCCGGTGCTTTGAAAGTCAGTCAAACTGCACAGCACTGTTACCAGATCCGGGAAAATCTCAATGATCGTCGCCAGAAACAACTTTGCGCCTTGTCTCATTATCTTCCTTTTCTTTTTGTGATCGATTAGAACATTTTTAAGTACGCGATCCGGTTTCATGGTCAGAACTTGGCGCCGATCCAATGAAATGGAGCACTCGTCAACAATCAGTTTGCGCAACTCTGGAAAAGCATTGTGAGTCATGTTCAGGTCTTCCAGCTCGAAACTGGTCCGCGTAAGATCCAGTAGCCATAAGCGATCGTAGATTTCAAACGAAAAGACGCGAAAAATACTTCTTCCAACCGTGAGACGGTATGGCTTGTATGGCGTCTGCAAAATTCAAGTCTTATTGTCCACATTTTGTACTGGGTTAAGAGAAACACCAAAGGAACACCGTAACCCGAAAAAGATTGCAATGCAGAGTTATCAATAATCGCTTCGAAACATAGTATGCTTTGTTCTCAATAGGGAGAAACAGGGAATCACTTACTGTCAATATGTCAATCAATGGCAGTTCGCCAAATATCGGCGCACCATTTTGTTTGCAAACTTATATTTATAGTTTCTTCGACGGTTAACTGCTTTTCAAGAACGCACTGTATAGCAAAAATTTTGGCTGCCAATATCGTTGGACAAAAACAGGAAATAGTTATTTATCATATCAATAAATGATACTCAATCGAAAAATTGAGATGTCTCATGAACATCATCTATTTCTGTTCAAATGACATTCAATTTCCGGTTAACCGTTGAAGAAATTCCGAGTATATGTTAATTGGCAGAAAAGAAACCCCGTTGAGTTGCGCGCGTGACCCTTATCATTTTGAGACCCAACATCAGTTTTCTTGTTTACCGATGGCGAAATTCTGACTATATTCCTGATTTATAGTGACATAAACAATACTGTGTATTACTGTAGACAGACATGAGTCCGGGGGGGTTATGGGGGGTGATATCACTTCCCTAAAGATCCAGGTATCCTGGACCCCAAAACGGCCGAGGAGTGATAAAACGTTTCTGCCACGTTGTGGCGGAAATTTTTTATGAACAAACACTGGAGAATCAAGCACTGAATTTTTGGTACCAAATCACCTCCCGAACCCCTCGGGCCGTGCTCATGTCAGGTGGTGGTAGCATGCAGGATTCGTGTCAAATATCGGGACCCACTTGAAAAAGGTATCTGCAATCGGCGTTGCACAGCATAAGTGATAGAGATTTAGTTCCTCCCCTCCCTCATATTGAAAGAATATTTTCTTTTCTTTTACCATAACTAGTTTGCACGCCAGCTTTGACCTTACCGCGAGAAAGTGCAGTTTCTCCAGATGTTCTTCGCATTTGTTGAGCAGGGCGAATAAATCAGCGTAAGCTTCTTTCAGAGTGTCTGTTGGGAGAAAACTGTCGAGTTCGAAATGTTTATGAGGCCATAAATTGTCCTCAGGCAGGGCGAACTTCATTGGACCGGAAGCGCTGTTGAGAGATGGCACGTCAGATTCGATAACGACGCAGTTTTTCTCTCCCCAAACAATGGCCATTTTCTCTTGAAGACGTTTGGAGACGCACGCCAAAGCGCACCAGTCCGACAAGGTGATAAATTTGCATATTTTCAGCCAAATACGAATTGGCATCAGTTCCATTGGTGTCAGGGATAGTAAGTCGTCTTTGCTGGTTGATGGCATACAGTCTTTGAAGATCGTATTGTTATTTTCAGTGAGCAGCATGATTGCGCGAATATTCTGTATTTTTGCTGAAATACGTAAAGCATAAAATTCGTCGCAAGTAAGGAAGAAATTGTCACGCGAGAGAATTTTACCAAAGGGAGAATGTAAAATACGAGCTTACGCTTTAAGCTTTCTATCTTTTACGAAAAAACTTTTCAAATTATAGAAGCGGTACCAAATACAGTAAACGATTACTATCTTTTGACATGATCGATATGGTGTTCTTTTTTGCTTAAACGGAAAGCATCCATCATGCTCAACAAATGTCTCCTAAGCGACTGAATAATTAATAACAAATCCCTTAGAGGTATCAATGATCACGTTCATCTTGTATTCTAGTAATAGTTAAATTGCGTTTCACAAGATAATGAATGAATATGAATTTTTGCAGCAAAGTCAAACGCATCCGAGAAATTAGATTTCCTGCTATCAAGAAGAAGTCAGGGAGTAATGAATTCGCATTAAACGCAGCCGCCTACTCTATTTCTGTTTCAACACGGCATACCAAGAGGGAGGATTGTTTACGCAATGGTCGTTCGGAGAGGAATGAGTGGGCTTCTGAGCGTTCCGCAGCGATCGCAAATCTCACCGCGCACCGCCCGGTGACTGGTGGACCAAGTGAAAAGCTCCGAACAGCGCCCATTACGTCATCCGTCAGCCACCTCGTCTTTCGTTCCGTCTCGGAGATAGACGAGCGTCCGATAGGCCCGGCGAGAAAAACTTCGCGCCCACTAACAGAAGAGCGAAGATCTCGTGCGATTGACAGCAAGGAGATACCAGACAGGCAACCCACAATCGTATCATCTCAGCCCGGAAAGCTCGAAGAAAGAGCCTTGCAACAGATGCTGTAAGGGAAATGGGAAAAGAGGTTCTCAATAAGCCCTATATTGAGGTTGCGATTGATTCAGTCAATCAACAGACACCCTTGAGAGGAACGTCACTGCATAACTCTGATACTACTACACTAAGCTAGACCAAACCACTATCTAACGGCTAACTTAAACCGAAAATTTCCACAGCACAGCTTTAAAGAGCTTCATTCTTGTTCCCAGAACGTTAAGCACGTCACTTTTCGATTTAAAGATTCAGTGCCAGTCTGTGGCGAAGAAGGAACAGGAAAAATAGAATGTGATAAGAACCAGGCGCTGGTTCGCACGCAAATTTAAGCAACAGACACACCTAATTTAATCAGCATGTTTCGTTCACCCACTCACATCTAACTCAACTCGCGCGTTTTTCCGATCAGACTCAATATGTAAACAACAACAGCCAACAACATATATAGCCGGTTTGCAATTATAGCACCCTCGCAAATTACGACTTAGAATTGCCTGTTGATATTTTTGGAAGTTCGCGTCATTGCAGCTTTATCACATGGCTCTCAATAGAGTAAACGGCCACAATAGTGCAGTTTGGAAGAAACAAGCAATGCGCCGCGTTTGTCCCAGAAGACCAACGAGATCATGAAATCTATCGATTTCCAGCACACGCGCTATTTCCTATTTCCCGTTGTTGTCAACAAAAGCAGTCGACCGTGACTGATTTGCGAAGAATGAGGAATGAAACGTTTGAAGAATAGAAGAGAAGAACAAAAGTGATGAAAATAACTGGTGCGGAACGGAAACTGTAAATGTCACATGCGTCCCCATACTCATTAAGCGGAAATTGAGAAGGGCGCACGCCAAACTAACCATCTGTCCCCCGGGTCTATCGAGCCCATCCGAATGTGCCCATGCGTCAATCCTTAAAAGGGCAGGACAAGCGCATGGCAAGATCAAGCCAGACATGGGCGTGGGGGTCTGGGGGTATATATCCCCCAAGGACCTCCATACCTCCGGCCAAAATTGGTTGGGGGGTATGGTCAAAATTTTTGAGATTTTGGAGACCTTTTTTTTAAAAAAAGGTCGCCAAGGGGAGGGAGAGGTTTTTCCCTTACGTGTTTCTCAGGAACAAATTTTTTTTGGGAATTTGGGGGTACATACCCCCCAGCCGGGGGTCGCTACCCCCCCCTCCCCCCACCGGAAAAACATGCCCATGTCTAGATCAAGCTGTTGAACTTCCCATTACTGCTGCACTTCACATGCTTCATGAATTCTCATCTTAATGTTCTGAAGTAGGAAAGAAGATCATGAATGGAGCAATGAATCTTTTAATTCAAAGACAAATTTAAAGTCATATAAACGCTTGTGCAGATCTATAAATATATTTAGGAAAGCAGAAAGTGTTTTTTGCAAAAAAACTGCGGAAATGGTTGACAAATAACCTCAAGCACACAGCAGTATTTCATTGTGATTCAAGCTCGGCCTTGCAATAAGAAGTAATGATTTCCATTGACGAAATGATCATCTGGTTTTAATTAAATGAATCGCGTCACTGCCCTCTGGCAACTGATTCGCGCTAGGTTCTACCCGCCACTGCCTGCCGAGTAAAAACAAATTAAGCGGTCGAATTGCTCAATTGACGAAAAATTTGGGATTTACGCAATCCCTCTCTTCTCGGTCCGCTTGAAATAGCAAACAATTTCATTAAACAGACGTTTCTGTCGATACCAAAATAGCAAAGTAACTATCGGGTCTTTCCGAAAACACCCATGCTAATTATCTTTCAAAAAACGTTAGTTCTTACTTTCTTTCTTTCTTTCTTTATCTAGCAAAATGCTGGGTCAAGGTCTAGCCCCGAGTTCGGGATAAAATGACCAAGCCTAAGGAACATGACACATGAACACATAAAAAGAAAGTTCAAAACGAATGCAACGAAGAGAACACACTAAAGAGAATGTGTATTCGATCACAAGTGTAACTTTGTAAATTTTGGCATCACTATCTCTTCACATTCCTAGTTGGTTTTCGCACTGGCAATTCTAGCGGGTTGATTACTTTGATTTCAATAAGAAGTAGCAACGAATACCCTACGTTTTATAGACAAGAGATACTCGCATTGCAGGTCAGTTGGACACTACAGGGTGGGTGGAAAGTAACGACCCTTTTGTTTCTTTAATAACTTCGCTACATTTGCACCGATTTGCTTGAAACTTTAGAATTTTGTTCCCCAGAGAATAGGAATTTTTTCAAAAAACATCTAAGGAAATTTCGTTAAAGTGTGGTCGAGATATGGTCTCTGAAGTAAAAAACCCCGGCTCAACGCTAGAGATGGTAGTACGAGACGGTAGTACGCAAAGTAAGGCAGAAGTGAAACTGAAGACAACTTTTTCGCCATTTTAACTTCAGTTTGCATACAAAAAGATGAA
>JAQGCX010001664.1:0-10399 GCA_034700205.1 Plectus parietinus
CACCCCCCCCCTCGCCGCCGAAGGCGGCCGAAAAAAGGGTAAAGGTCCCCCTTTGCGATTTCGGCCGAAGGCCGCAAAATTTTTTGAATTTTTGAATTTCGCGCCAAAATCCCGACACGAAGTACCGTACCTGGCGACCTCCCACCCGGTCGCCGGTCGGAATGTAGGTGGCCTCGGACCAGCGTTACAGGTATGCACGGCACTGAAACTCAGTAATAACCTCCACAGTATGTTCCATTTGCATCAAGATGCATTACGCTCAAAGTTGAAGAGCGGCAGACTTTTGCTGCACTTCTGGACATGCAGATGAGATAGAGTGAGAAAAAGTTGAAACATCAGTGTCGGCCTCCGAGAGACCGCACGCAACAGAGCAAAGTGTGAACGTGTGGGTGAGAACAGTCGTGTTGTGGATGTCATCTTTTTAACGCACTTCTGTCTTGTGTACATCAGCTGGTCGCAAGAAAACACATCAAACGGAGCAATGTTACAGCACATCACGTCCAACGCCTTTACAAATAATAAACGATTGCTGTGAGAATCGTCGAATATGAGCTGATCTGTATCGAACAGGCTTCAGGTCGCGTCACGCGTCACGTCACGGGTACTATCAACAGTTCATATGAAACATGCCGATAGGACGACTGACCGGGCGAGCAAAACAATAACAACAACAACTATTCGTCACTTGAGCACTAGTGCATGCCAGATCGAATGGAAATGAACGCGGAGCCGCTAGGTGCGCGGAGTGAGAGGTTGAGTTAGACCATGGTGGTGTCGGCGTCTCTGTAGTAGCCGAGCAGAACGCGCGTCTGGTTTTCGTCCATGGCGGCCGTCGTGGGCGTCGGGTGGTGCGGGAACTTCGGCGAACGCGAGAACGAGCGCCTCAGCTGACTCCCTCTCCGCACCACCTCCGCGCGCAGACTGTCCACCCGGTGCACCGCTTTGCTCACCCGACTGCGACCGTCGGGCGGCGGTCGCAGATTGCCACAGCATCTGAATGCGCAAACGCAACCTGAAAACGGCTGTTTTGTTAGTCGGGTTCTCATTCCCTTGCTCGTGCACGTCAAAATCGCATTCGAAAAACTAATTCTTGCTTCAAACAATCTAAACTGCAGGCGTGGAACCCCCAGACATGGCGAGAAACGACTATTCTTGCCAAATAAAGAAGTAGGAATCTAGAGAACTGTAAAACAGAATCGTAACGTTCACACACCGGTCAGCCGATCCGAAAATTTTGGGGAGTTGCACAGTACTTACAACAAATAGGTATGATTCATCAAAACACGGTCACCACATTTGCACGTTGCATACGGTGAACTTACAGGTTATCACAGTGACCAGAAGAACGGCGACCCCGACTGCGACAATTAACGACAATGTGCCCGTGTCGAAGGGGGCCTCGGGGTCGCCCAGAAGCTCGTTCTGCACATTATCTGAAGCATTGAAGTGCACTACGCATTGATTGCTCGTGTCGCTGACTGACCAAGAATGTGAACAAGAGCGCTTCCCCAATTGTCATTGTTGAGAAAGTCTTTCACTTGTGCCAAAATTACCCCTTTTTCTTTGTCGGTTACATAGCGGGACGTCACCCGAGCAGTAGATATGTAAACTTTTTTATATTGCTGCCAAACGAAAATTATGGCCGAGTTTCTGAAAAAAGTTGTTACACTTTTCGTGTGACAGTTGCGCACAAACAAACAACACACCCACAATCTCCGAGCGCCCATCGGCCCTGGAGAGTGCGAGAAAAGGCGGCCGCCCGTTCAGTCAAGTGCCTAAACCATGATCGATTAACTCTCTGCAGGTGCTGATAATCGCGCTCACTGTTCCGATGGACTATGAATCGTCATCTGCAGCTTCTTCACGATGGCCACCGAGACCACGAAGCCTAAGTAGAAGGTGTTCCCTTTGGTGTCATCCGTCATGCACTGGCTGCGACGTTGGCAGTGACACGGAGTCCCTGTGGCCAACTTGTGCAGTCTCTGATTGATTCGCGCAACTGCAACGCGTCCATATAACGGGATGGGCGTGGAGACGCTTCTTACTCTCCGATCGATTGAGCACCTTGTCGGGGTCGCAGATGTAAGGCAAATATCCGGTGTCTCTGGGCATGTGGTCGCCGCACAAGGGGACGGACGGTCCGCGCACGTCGGGGTAGGTGGAGCCGGTCCAGCCGGTCAGCTCGGCGACGGCGACGGGTAGCAGCGCGGCGAGCAGCAGCAGCATGCCGCCGGCGCGGGTCGGACGGCGGCGGTCAGAGGGCCATGGACGGGCGGGGAGCTATCGACCGTCGGGGGCTGGTCGGGCGTGATGAGTGCCGACGAACAACAATGCAGTGCACCTTGGGAGGAGGCCGCGCGCGCCCGGCGTCGCCGTTCCAAGTGGTCGGCGGGCTGGGGCGCCGATCGTGCCGCTGCGCTGATTTAGGACGCGGCTGCCGCGGGCGTTGCTGATCCTCGCTGCCGGCGCTAAAGACTTCATCGTCGACTTCCGAACGCAGTCGGCCCGTTATCAGTCACGACCGCCAGGTCCCCAAAAGCGCCTTATCTCGTCGGCTAAGCATATGTTCTGTCCCGGCCGAGCCGACGCCGCCCGATCTCCGTCTGATCAAGCCATCCGTCATCTGTCGACCGCTTCGTCCGCCTCATTAGCCGATCGGTCTAGTGCTCCAATCTGCGCGCATACCGTGCAATAAGCCCCGTCCTCTTCGGCAATTTTCAATCGGCCAAAAGTGCACACTGGACACTGGACGGAGCAATGTGAACATCACGTGACAGCAATCAATATGTCGGCCCACGGCGACCAACGCGTTCAGAATAAAGCGCAATGTCAGCACGCGCTATATCTATCGCGCACCTGGGTGACGTCATTGTTGGCAAGGCGATAGCGTAGTTTGTGGTGATGATTGGTGTGTGCACAACCAGTTTTGCCGCTGCGGGCACACGCTGCGCTGCTGTGAGTGAGCCGAGTTCGTCGCGTCCGGTGATAACAGCGGCGCTCGGTCGCGCCGCAGTCTTCTTTCAACAGACGGAGCGGGTTGGCGTTTTACAAGTGGACGTGTTACCCGTCGTGTGTTTTTGTCGTCGATCTAAATGGCAGAACGTCAGTTAGCCGTGATTGCTTGCCGAGCTGATCGCCTGCATGTTGTTGTTTCAGCGCCAAACACATCTGCGTCAGTGGGCGAGGAGCAGTGTCTCGTTTGTGGCGATGGTTCTACTGGATATCACTACGGGGTCCCGTCGTGTAACGGGTAAAAATATCGCTCGCATTTCACAGCTATTATTACCATTCTGCTTTCAGGTGCAAGACGTTTTTCCGGTCAGTTTAACTTATTGTCACTTGGCTTCAACGATTAATTTTCTTTTCTGGCCACATTTTTTGTTTGAATTCGTCGTATTAATTTTCGCTGTTGGCGATCAGTGTACTAAAAAAATTAATTTTTAGAAGAACTATCATGAAGAAACAAACGTTCGTCTGTCAATACGACGGAAAATGCCCTGTGGACAAAAGTATTTCTCTTTCTCTGCTACTTAGTGACGACGACTGCAATGGTATCATGTTTTCAGGCATTCGTTGCGCCTGCAGACACTGTCGCTTCCAAAAATGTATCCAAGTGGGAATGGATCGAAGTGGTACCGCCTTAAGGGCTGGGCAGACTTCAAACGGCTCGTTTTCAACGGTCCGTTTTGCGACCAATTACCAAGAATAAATATTGCGTGATCAAGAATATATAATTCATTTTTGGTAGTTGGTTGGCAAAACGGACCGTTCAAAACGGGCCGTTGGAAGTATGCCAAGCCCTTTACTCCGGAATGCGTCAACGAACCACGAAGGCAAATCGTTTCAGCCATTCAGCAGAACAGAGATCCTATTGGTTACACTAAAAGAACGCGACGATATCCAACTGTGAAAACCCCGTCAACGACCGTAATCGGATCCCCTGGTCCGTTCGGGAGTCCGGCGGTGTGTTCGCCGATGAGTGGCAGCGTGTCGGAGTCGTCGATGGAGCAGCAGCGAGAAGACGACTTGCTCGACAAACTCGTGCGTGTCGAACGACAGTGCGAACTGTTGCGGCGCAGCAACATGGAAATCAAGCAGCAACTGCTGAACGCAGTGCTCGCTCCTTGTGTGCTCAACGATCCTCAGTTTATGGATCTACACACCCGAGCGGTACAAACGCGCACTCGATTTGCCCCGTCCTGATGCTAAAATTATTCGCGCTTCAACTTCAGCCTGCGCACAGCTGTGTTGTTCTGCGCCCCGCAGTCAGAGAGGACTACCAGTACTGGCATGAAAGAGACTGGACGTTGATGATTGAATGGGCCAAAACTATCGACGCCTATAACAAGGTTGACATTCGCGAACGGTTGCTGTTCAACCTGTAAGGAAGTGATTCAGATATCGACCTCAGACAAACTGGCACTACTTCGCTGTTCCGCAATCACGTATCCATCATTGATGCAGTGTTTCTACACGCCCGACAAAGGACCGGACACCATCGTTTTTCCGAACGGTGCTTATTATGACCGCGAACCTGATCCGAAAAAGTAAGTTGCTCTGATTTTAACGCACTAAGCACAACTATTGCGTTCATTTCAGACCGGGCGGTTTTCAAAAACGAAAGGCAAGCGCGATTTAAATACTCTTGTGTAAATTGTCTGAAGAAAAAATCGATTTAGATTCAAACGCTCGATCAGTTGATGAATCCAATGCGTCGAATGGGGATTGACGTTCACGAGTTTACGGCGTTCAAAGCCATCTTCTTTCTTAATCCAGGTAGAGTTGATAATCAAAAATTGTTAAATGTAGACTGTGCAGCGTACACAGACGCCGATGACGTTGAATCGCCGTCAAAAGGAATCCTGTCGGAAGCAAGATTCGCCATTACAAACGCTTTGTACCGATACATGTTGCGCAAGAAAGGCAGCCAAGAAGCACCCGATCGCTTCGGCAAACTCCTTCTGCTCGGCACTGTCATTGCGGTACGCAACACCTGTCCGATCGCAATACCGTATCCAGTCCAGTCTTGTTTCAGTAAACCAAATCTCAAGTCAGTAAAACCAGAAAAAATTCAGTAAAGTAAAGTCAGTAAGACCACAGTAAACCAAATTTGAAGCCAGTTAAGTAAAAGTCAGTAAAAAATTCCAAAAAGATCAGTAAAAGTAAAGTGAGTAAAATCACAACTGAAAAAGTCAATAAAAGTAAAAATCAGTAAAACAAGAATAAAGTCAGTAAAGTAAAGTGAGTAGTATACTGAAACAACACTGATCCAGTCTGTTTTGCAGACAATGGCCGTAGAAATGAGAGAGGCGGTGGTGGTGGCGGACTTTTTTGGCCAAATTCAGTTCTCATCGTTTGCCAAGGAACTGATGTTCGGCATCAAGCAGGAGCCGCAGACCGAGTTGCACGATGTACCGCTCGCCGAGTGATTTTGTCAATAATCCGATTACAGTGACTGACTTCTCACGAGACTGTACATACCGTTGATATCACTTCAAAAATTACTCAGTTACAATGATAAAAATGTTTGTTCTTGATCGCAAGTCATTGAGAATTACTTAGATGAGCTCACGAGTTGAGCGCAGATTGTTTGCTGAATAAAGACACTATGTGTTTTCTATTGAAAGTCGAGTGCGGCCAGTACGTCCAGCACTCGAGCTCTTGACTCACGCAACATTCCCGTCTCGCGCGTTTTTCGTCGCAGTAATCAAGCGATGAGAGCGCTAACACGGAAACGTACATAAAACAAATATTGCCTCGGGTATAAGTTCTTCGCCATCGATCAACAATGGGAACCGTCCTCGTCGATCGCGATGATTGCGATTCTGCTTTCTTTTGTGGCCATCGCAGCGGATGCACTATCGAACGGTAGCGGTAACCTACTATCGCCTCGTACTCGGAGTGTTATGCTAATGATGTTTTTACAGATAAATGCACAATTGACAGAAGCTTGTGCCGCAGAAATTGGCCAGGAGCGTCGTGCATTAACGGCACATGCGAATGTCCAACAACACATCTGAAGAGAGAGACCAAGTCCGGCTGGGTGTGTCTGAATTTGATCGATTCGGCGACCGGCTCTCTCGGGCCTCCTTTCACTTGTCCGCTACCATCCGGCTCCGGTTTCAAACTGGTCGCCAGGAACGATACCGATGTACTGTTCTGCAGCCCGATTGAAGACCACTGCCCAGATGGCTACGAATGTATCGGAGCGCTGCACTACGTGACGAGCGCTTTCCAAGCGGGCGCTGACGGAGTTTGCTGCCCAACGAATCGTCAGTTGTGTGCGACGCCTACTTGTTTGACTTGTTCGCTCGTTCAGGTGTGGCGTGCGCGCAGCCAGTGTTCGCCGGCTCCAATCCGACACTCAGCCGCTGGTTCTTCGACGGCAGGGTGTGTGCAGAGTTTAAGTGGGACTTGCTCGCGATCGCGGGCCAGACGGCGAACAACTTTGAGACGAAAGAGCACTGTGAATCCTATTGCTTGTAAAAAGAGCACATGTCGACTGGGATTGAATAAACAGACCTTGCTCTCGTTGTTCACCGCCAGGGCGTGCGGCGGTCGGCGCGCGTGGTCGGTTGCCGGGCGACGGCGGAAAATCGATGCTGACGCGGCTGTGTCATATGACTGCGGTGCCGGGCGGCGCCTCGTTCGCGTTCATCTCGGCGGTTGGCGCACGCAACGGCCGGTCAGGTCACGCGCTTCTCTCCTTCTCCACGACAACTAGAACCTTTCTCTTTTTGTGTCTTCTGCATCCCCACCCTCTACTCTCCCTGTCGAATCTCACGTCCGTAGCCACTGTCCAACGCTGTCGTCGAGCAAGTTCCTGTAGATTAGCGGGGCGAGTAAGTCCGCTGTTTGCTCAAGCAATGGCCCAATTTGGACTGGTCTGACCAACGGATCTCGCGCTCAAGCGCGAACCGCCCATTCGGTGGTCAGCAAGAAGGCTCACAATTGCAACCGGCTGCACTTCCTCGTACGTTTGTATCAAAATATTATTATTTGGGGTTGGACACCTGATGCGGCTCATTGTTCCCAAGATAGCAATGCCCTGTCGGTGTTGGACGCGGTTTTTGCATGACAAAAGAAAGGGGACGCCGTGGGGCTGTAGTAATGTCGGGCGCGTTGTTCAAATTGAAAACATTGACCAGTGGGGGGTCCCGTGCCAACCTCCGTGTGTGTTTGGCACAGTGATGCGAAGAGAAATCCGTTGGAGGCCTCTACATATAGGTGAGCTGTTTGTTGCAGCCGGACACTCGCAATGGCCGATTCGCAGGGCTACGCTCTGCTGCGCACATTGCTGGACAAGGAACGCGCCGTGGACCTGCCCGTTCTGCACAAGGTTCGTTCTCTTTGTTCCAATGTTGTCGCGAATGCACTGGGACCCACCCTTGCTTGATTCATCTGCTCCAGTGACCGGGCAGCCTGTTTGGTGCGCACTCGGGGGAATGCACCCTGTCAGCCTTTCTTTCGTCAGTGATACCGGTTGTCTTATCGCGATCAGCGCCGACCAGAACTTTCACCTTGACGCATGCTGCTCAATTCAGCTAAATTATCTATTTTCGATTGTCTCATGCTTCAAGCGGTTCCCCTGTTTGCTGACGCTTCAGTTTTCCCCATGCCCGCTCGGTCACGCCTATTTTGTTTACCATCGTGATCGATCTTTCGCGTCGACCGTGGGACTGACGGTAGCAATTCATAGCCGACGACGTTGCAGAGTGCGGGACTGGTGACGGAAGACGAAAGAGACGCCGAAGCAGCATGGCTGTGTCAGGTGGCGATCAAAGAACAACTCGGCATGGACACCGTTTGTCTGGCCGTCGCCATCATGGATCGCACGCTGTCTGTATCCAGAGTGCAGAAAAAGTCAGTCGATCATGCATTCACGCTCTGTGCAATAAATTTTCCCGCATCGTCTCCTGAGAACTGCAAATATTGAGCAGTTTTGCTGCCGTCACGATAAAGGCTGTTTTCAGATATGGGAATTGCGTGGCACTGGCATCGTTGTACTTGGCGGTGAAGATCTGCGAAGAGTTGGACGCCATTCCCGACGTCGGCCATCTTCTGCGCCGCCTCAATTCCGCCTACAGTACACCCGAGCTGATGCGTATGGAATTGGCCATCTTGACCAAGTTGAACTGGGACATCGGTCTTCCGACTGTGCACCGTTTCCTACAAGTGGTGCGACAGGCGTTTGGTGCAAGTGGTGCAACATTTTGGTTGCAGATGCTGTTTATGAGCGGATTGCCGTTGGTGTTGGAGCTGCAGCTGCGCGCGTCGCTCGAGTCGCTGCTGGCTGCAAATGTGGTGTGCGGCCGTTTCCGCGCCAGCTTGGTCGCACTATCGTTGCTATCGGTGACGCTCGAGTCGCGCCTCCATCCGCATTGGCTGAGCATCACCGTCGGTCTGCAGCGTCTCTTCGAGGTGTGTGCATTCGGACATCAGCGGAGGGCGTCATGTCCACTTCCTGGTCGTCTGTTTGTTCGTGTTTGACTGACCGTCGTTGGACAAGATTATGAATGTTTGCAGTGGGTGGCGTCGCCCAGTTTGAGAGTACGCGTGCACACTCGTCTTATCGCCGTTATATATTGTGTTTTGAACGACTCGTGTACCTGAGCTCGTGACGGCTAGGTCACCCAGTCGTGAATGTAGTTGCAACCGAGTTCTGTCGGCCATCGGTGATGTGGGTGTGGGACTGATCGAAAAAGGATCGAATGTGTTTCACTCGTCGTACCGAGGTGGCCTTTTGCATGATTATTTCCGCTTGTTGCAGGTCGATCAGTCGCAGTTGATTGCGTGTCGAGAGGCGGTGGGCGTCGTGCTCGGCCTAGACGACAAGGAGAACGGCGGCAGATGGAGCGGGAGTGTGTCGCCGAAGCGAGCGGCCAAGAAGGCGCACAAACGGCACCGCCTCAGCTCCAAGTCGATCGAGGGCAAGAACGCGCGCGTGAAGACACTCGACGACCACCTCGAGATCGCCGACGCTCTGCTCGTGCTGTACGGCTGAACATGCATCATCTTCGTTCTGTCTCTGTAATTAGTGGTTTTTCGCTCGCTTAGTCGAGAGAACTGTTGATAGTTTTGTTGCCGAACATGAGCGGACTCGGTTGCGATGTGTACACACCTGTTTCTACGCTGGCACGTAGGATACTGTACTTACTATGTGGTTGGTTGATTGTATCGGGGGCCCGTTTCTGCTTTCTTCGTTCTCAACTACTGAGGTATTCATTCACACTTGTGGTGCGCTCTTCTCTCTGTGTGCACAGTGATGATCGATGAAAGTCCGAGGCGGGTATGCGATCTTGGTTCATTCGAAGTTACATAATTGTTATCTTGTTCACTTATCCTCGTCCATTGTTCTATTATGTGTGCACATGGGAGCAGCGTTGAATCGTGTTGCTTTTCATTTCGTCCGCTGTGTACAAATCCGTGAGAAACAGAAAACGACGGGTCTCGTTATGTTTGATGCGCAGTTTTGTGCGTTCACGCTGTATTCCTTTTAACTTATATCAATGGCACCTTGGCCTCCGCTGTGTTTGTTTCTGATTTCTGATCCGACCCAAGTCTGCGCTGTGCATTGATCGCATTAGTAGTAGACAGAATTGCACCCTCGTGCTCCATGTGCAAACCATCCATACCTGTTCGACTATGAGTACAACATTGCTTTACAATTTGTCATCTGTGCTACTATCTACTTAGTGTGCACAATGTTGTTAGAAATTTGCCTGAAAATGCGGTGCATTCAAACGTTGGAGAATCAGTGTCATGCGCATCCTGACTGGGCAATACTCTTGCCCCTGTTAATAAAATAATGATCAACAAACTATCCTACTCTCTTCAATACACCCTAAATTCTCCACCAACCCACCATCATCATTCATCATAACGCTCTGAAGAAATTCCATCACAAGAGAATCATTATTACTGCGACTAAGGGTAGAATGTCGCCGCGAATTGGTCAGGGTTCCAATCGACCGCTACAACCTGCTGAATTTCGACTAAAGAATTTTAGAAATCCCAAAACCATTGGAATACATGTTCACGATCTTTTATTGCTGGAAGTGAGTTACGGTACAGAGGAGTGTAAATAGCACAGCACAAAGATTAGTACGAGTGACGGCGACCCGGAGTGGTGAGTTTTTTGCGCCGGAGGACGGGCTTGTTTCTGACGCCGATGTTGCTCCTATCGGGGCTGGCCGACACGAAACTCGACTTGCACTTGGGCTTCTTGACGCTGCTGTGCGACGATTCCGACGTCGGGTACTGCGTGCTGTTCGTTTCCGAGATGGTGTTTCTCTTTGGCTTCGTTCGCTCTGAAGCAAAGGTTGACACGGTCACTTGCTCAGAGACGATACCGTTGGCTGCGATGGTGTTGAAGTGTTGCTGCGCGTGAGTTTCCTTT
>JAQGCX010001665.1:0-10398 GCA_034700205.1 Plectus parietinus
TCTGGTCAGACAGTTTCCACAGGCCGTGTCCCACATTCCCGACGCGCTCCAGTTCCTTGTGTCCGACATGAGCTGCTTCGAAACCGACGCGCCGGAGGTGAGCGAGTCGTTGTCCGCCGCTGACATACAGTCGAAATTACGGCGACCAGGCGGGGTTGCAAAATATCCTACCCTAACACAAAACATAGGTATTGATTTTTCAGTACTGATCGGGCAACACAAAACATAGTGCTATCGATTTATATGCTGCAATGCTGAAGCAAAACACCCCCGCTGGTCGCCGTGATCTCAGGAGGTGCCCCCAAACCGGTTCAAAGTGGGCGGAGTTTTGCGACACCCCTCGAAAAAAAAACCGGTATTTGGGCAAAAATTTGAATTTTTGTAATTCCCGCGCAAAAAGAGCGTAATTTTGCCTTATTTGAATATAGAAATTTACGACCCCCCTCGAATTTTGGAGCCTAGTACTTGCGAGCCCCCCTCCCCCCAACCTCGGACCCCAAGGGCACCTATGGCGGCTGAGTTGTCGACGGTGACGCTGTTGCAGCTGACGCACATGCTGACGTGGGCGAGTGTGCCGCCCGTGACGGCGCTCTCGTTTTTCGGCCCTCGCCAGTTCCCGGCTCACCCGATCACGGCGCAGTACGCCGTCCGCGTGCTCAAAGAGTACCCGCCCGACGCTCTGCTCTTCTACATTCCTCAGTTGGTGCAGGCAGTTCGACATGACGCCGTTCGTTTTCTTCTCGCTCTCGCCTTATATATTTCTATTTCTTCAGATGGGCTACGCAACCGAGTTTATTGTGTGGGCTGCGAAGAAGTCGCAACTGTTGGCGCATCAATTGTTGTGGAACATGCAGACCAACCTCTACATGGACGAGGAGAGCAAGATCAAAGACGTCGCCTTGTTCGATCAATTGACGTACTTGATCAACAAGGTTATTCTTTTTCTTGAGATTGTCGTTGATTCTATTAATGCTATTGCAGATAGTGAGCCAGCTGACGGGTCCGGCGAAACAGTTCTACGAGCGCGAATTCGACTTTTTCCACCGAATTACGGACATTTCCGCGCAGATCAAGCCGTTCCCAAAAGATCAGCGAAAGGATGCGTGTTTGCGCGCTTTGAGCACGATCGAGCTGCAGAACGGGTGTTACTTGCCGTCGAATCCGGAAGCGGTGGTGATCGACATCGACTACAGCAGTGGGACGCCGATGCAAAGGTGTAGTACTGTGCGGGTTTTGTGTTTAGCGCAATGCTGATGGGGTGCTCGGATTGCAGTGCGGCGAAGGCGCCGTTCCTCGCCCGATTCAAGGTGAAGCGCTGTGGCGTTCGCGAGCTGGAGCATCTGGGGATGCAGGAATATAGCGAGCCTGAGCCGAAGGACGACGGGAAGAACCGAAAGTTTACTCGATCGGAATTCGTGGACGTATACTGGCAGGCAGCAATTTTCAAGGTCGGCGACGATGTCCGACAGGTGCGTTTGTCGCTGAGGTCACCACGATGAACGCTCGACGCTGTTCAGGACATGCTCGCGCTGCAAGTGATGGGTCTGATGAGCAACATCTTCCAGTCGGTCGGACTCGACGTCTATTTGTTTCCCTATCGGGTGGTGGCGACGGGTCCCGGCTGCGGCGTCATCGAGTGTGTTCCTAATTCAAAGTCGCGCGATCAACTCGGAAGACAAACAGACTTTGGTACCGTACTCGCCACACCGCGCTCGGCCCACGATTAAGTACCGTAGTGCGTTTCAGGTTTGTACGAGTACTTTGTCACCAAGTATGGCGACGAGACGACCGAGTCGTTCCAAACGGCGCGCCGCAACTTCATCCGCAGCATGGCGGCGTACAGCGTGTTCAGCTTCTTGCTTCAGATCAAAGATCGACACAATGGCAACATCATGATTGACACCGACGGCCACATGATTCACATTGGTAGGTCGTTGGCAGTGTTGTTTCAGTATACTACTGACTTTACTTTACTGACTTTTCTGGTTTTACGGACTTTTACTTTAACTGACTTTTCCAGTTTTGATTTTACTGACTTTTACTTTTACTGACCTTTCTGGAATTTTTACTGACTTTTACTTTACTAACTTAACTCAACACTGGTCGTTAGTGTGGGCGTGAGCGCTGTACTATCGATATCACGGCGACCAATCGGGGGGTCATTTGCTTCAGCATTGCAGTATATAAATCGATTGTACTATGTATTGTGTTACCCGATCAGTAGCGAAAAAATCAATACCTATGTTTTGTGTTAGGGTACGATATTTTGCAACCCCGCCTTGTCGCCGTGATTCCGACTGTAATTGCGCCCTCTTGCAGACTTTGGCTTCATGTTCGAGAGCAGTCCTGGAGGGAACTTGGGCTTCGAACCGGACTTCAAGTTGTCGCAGGAGATGGTGGCGATCATGGGGAACAAGATGGAGGCGCCGCCGTTCCGCTGGTTCGTGGAGCTGTGCGTGCAGGCGTACCTGGCCGTGCGTCCCTACCGCGAGTCGTTCATTTCGCTCGTATCGCTCATGCTCGACACTGGTCTGCCCTGTTTTCGCGGCAAGACCATTCAGCAGTTCCGTGCTCGTTTCGCTCCGCAAATGCTCGAAAAAGAAGCCGCCAACTACATGTTAACCACCATCAAGAACTGCTTCATGAATCCGCGCAGTCGTATGTACGATCAGTTGCAGTATTTCCAAAATCAGATTCCATATTGATTCATTTTGGTATTGTGGTTCGGAACCTTTTGTGCGCGTCAGTTGTGATAAATAGGCGTCTGTGTTATTGTGTCCGCTTTCTCATGGTGTTTCGTACCGCGCAATCTCGGCGTGGGTTTATTGCTACTTGACAGTCGACTACCGTAGTCGGTTGATGAGCCGTAGTTGCATGAGGGTGGTCGTTTGCGCCGTGTAGTTGTCGGCAGTAAAAGTTTACGATGCGACCGACGGTCTGTCTGTTGTTGACGGTTCAATTGGCGGTGTTCGGAGCCGCCCATGCTCTGCGTGCTACTGCGGTCGTAGGCCCTTTGTTGTTGCAGGAGGAAAAAGTTGGTCGAGGTCTCGGACGGAACTAAGACTGATGGTGTGTCGCCAACGGTGGACGGGCGATTCATCACCAGGACTCTACGCGTCTGAGCCAGTGGACGGGCGCGATGGATGGGCGACAGCGGTGAGTGACTACGGCCGAGTTTCGCGTGCGTCTCGTGACGAATTATGTGCGATGGTGGAGAGAGAGAGTGGGCATGCGGCGACAGTCCCCCGGCCGGTGCTGCGCCGCCCTACCTACCTGGGCGTGCGCCGTCGACGGCGTTTGTCGGCCTTGATGCATTGGACGGCGGCCGCGCGCCCATTGTGTGCTACGCCGCACGGCCCGGCCGGCTTGTTGCCCGATCCGCTCGTGATCGATGTTTCTTGCGCGCAGTGGCGCTTCTTGTCGACGACGACGACCAATGACTGCTGCCGGCCGACTAGCAATCGCAGCCGGGCCGTTGCGAAATTGCCGCCTTGGACGCCCCCGAGCGTTGGTAATTGCGCGGCTAGGTCGCCGCTTTCCCTTGCACCGTAATTGACGCGGCGCCGGATCGGAGGCCGGTGGCCGTCGGCGGTGCTCGCGGTCGTCATTAGCGCGACCTATGGCCGCTGGTGGCCGCGGTCGGTCGTTATCGGCGTGCGAACCGAGGCGGTGTGCAATCCCGCGAGCACCGTTCGCTGCTCAGCCGAACGCGTCCCCCGGGACCGGGGCTTTGTCGCCGGGCGGAGCAGGTCAAATTAATCTGAGAATGATTGATCCGGTTGCCGTCGAGCACCTGCGCGTCGCCGCCCTGGTCCGCCCGTACGTCAGCGTCAGCCACCGTCCCTGTGGTTTCTGGCTGTCCGTCGCGCGCAAACACCTCTGACAGCTGTTCCGACCAGCGTTTCGTCTTTACGAGCACGGCCACGGCTCCGCCAGCGAGTAGCTGCGCCGCGCGATCGATGGGGTGGTGCGTGCTGCGGCCGATTGGCGTTGTTGGTTCGATGCGTTCATAAGCGCTCTTGTTCGCGTGGACGGCCGACACGACGCGATGGCGACCCCTTGCCGGCGCTGAGCACACTCGGCCTCCTTGTGGGCCGTGCAAACCGGCCGCTCCCTGCCTCTTCGGTCGGTCGGACGCGCCCGCAGCGCTAATCCGGCCCGGCTTTTCTCGCCGTCGCCGTCCGCAGCAATTTGTTTGCGCCGTGTGGCACGTGGAAACCGGCCGTCTCCGGACGACAAGTCGGACAGACAGCGGACGTAAGCCGAGTGGTGGTCAGGCGCCAACGGGGTCAGTGCGTGGTCTCCTTTGTGCCGTCGTTCCGGTCGAGCGCGTTGACGCCGTGCCAAGTGGGCGCGCTGCGTCCGGCCTGCTGGCGGCCATTGTGTCTCTGCCCCTGCCCGGTCGTCGTCGTCGTCTTGCCGGCCCGTTGCCAAACGCGGCGGCGCAAGTGGAGCGCGGCCGGATCGTGGCGGCGGTTGCGAGCGTGAGTTTTTGGGAGGGTTTTTGCTGCCGGCTGGCTGTTCGGCCCGGGACCATCCATCAAGCGTCTGTGTCCGTCGCCGCCGTCGGCCTCGGCTGCCATTAACGCCGTCGATCGCGACTGCCGTCCGCTGGCCGCCGCGCGACTGCGCAAGGGACGCGACGGGCGGGCGGGACGGGACGAGGCGTACCGTAGCGAGTGGAGGGACTTGATCGCCCCGTTCGTATCGCGCGCCGCCGTCCCCGACCGAATGACGTGCGCTAATTGCGCGATTCTTGAGCTGCGACCGACGCCGCGATAATGGCGACGGCGTTCATCGGGGGCTGCGATCGGATCGGCCGCAATGCCGGGGGTGCATTGCATGCACGCTCGGGTGGCCGTGCGGGCTGCGGTGTCGTGTTCCTCGTGGCGCCGTCGACATCCGAATCGTCGCCATTTCGCCCGTGGCTCCGGTTGCCGGCGTGGTCGGTGCGCGGGGATGGCGATCGGGGGGCGGTGTGTCGTTTGCGCGCACAAGTGCGGTTCGTCTTTTCAGTCGCACCCCATCCACGGCCGCACTTATGTACATGCGGGGGCCGGTTGGCCGACGGGCTAAAAGCGCTTTCAATGGCCTTATGTCTGGAGGTATTCTCGGTGGCGCTGAATGCGGGATCTGTTTGCGCAACGTGATGAAGGAAATTCGACTCCATCGCGGCGGCAGTGGCGCCATTGCGCGGTCGACGGCCGGTGATGGATTGCGGCGATGGCCGGACGAGGGCTGGCCGTGGGGCGGCGGTCGGTCGGTCCAGATGCGCGGTTGGCAAGAAGGGGGCGCACGCGTTTTTGTGCCAAGGTTAGAAGACCGATCGACCGGGCCGAGCGTCATTGTGCACGCCAACGGACTCGCCATTGTGTCCGGCCGCGACGACGGTCGAGACGCTCTCGAGCGGACGAGCGCTTTGTCCGCCGACACGGGATATCGGCCCCGGGGAGCACCACTCGAAACTGTTGTAGCTGTTGGCGCGAGTGGTCCCACCGTACTGCCCGTCGCCCCCGTGCGTTCTCACAAATTCCCCGCGGTCGGATCGGGCGATTTCTGGACGGCGCAACGACCGGTCGTTTCATTTGCGACCAGGACAGTTTTTGCGCGGTCATTGCGCGTCGGGCGAGCGACGGCGGCGATCGGCGAATCTTTGTCTCCGCGGACGGCTGTCGCGTCGCGCGTCGCGGCGAGTGACGGCCGGCCGACGGCAGCGACAGCCGCAGTTACCGTGAATTACGGCGGTCCCCCTCCCCGGAGAGAGCGGCGACTCGCCACTACTACCATTCGCACTCGCCCCGCCGTGTTGCAACGGTCGCCCTTCGCATCTGCTCCGCCGACGCGGCAATTAGTCCTCCACCGCCGCAAAGTAAACGATCGGCCGTCCGCCGTCATAACCGAGCTGGCCGACCGTCGAACACGTGTTCGATGCGCGCTCGTTCAGCTAAGCCGCGCCGATGCGTCGCGCGCAGCTGACTGCCGTTCAGTCGTTCCAGCATTTAGACAAAGTCGCCGAGACGCGCGTCCGTTTACTCGTTTAGAGCACGGGCTTACGGGCCTTCCAGCCCGACCAGGATTAGGCACTTCGAGCCGTCCGCCGGCTCGCTGGTCGGCGCAGCATTGGGCCGCGTGAGCGGCTCCCGGCCGGTCGCTCTGCCGAGGTGCGGATGTGCTGTGGAGACCCGGTCCTGCGGGGACAATCGCTCCACCGGCCGGCGCAATTGGCGGGCGGCGGCGTGCCCAAGAGCGAGAAAGTTTTAATTTTCTTCACTCGGTGTCACGGCGGCGCCTTTGACGGTGATCTATGGATGGTGGCGGGGCGGCAATTCCGCCGGGCCGCTGCGCCGTCGTGCGCGCGTCGGTGGTGCGAGTATGGTGCGTGTGGGGCTTGTGGGGAGGTAGGGTTGGAGGACTGTGCGCGCGGCCGAGCTGCTGGCAAACAAGTGCGGCTGATTGATGGCGCTGCGAAGGGGAGGGAGGGAGCGATCGATGCGATGGAGCAGGTAAGCGACGGAAGGGCGGCCGGAAGAGCGGCAATCTCGCTAAGTGAGGCGCGGCCATTGTGCTCGGCGACAATCGGCGGTCGGCCGCCCGTCGGTCCAAATCGCGTTAAAGTTTAATAGCTCGGCGCGGCCGCTTCATAACGGCGCCGGTAAGTGGCGTGCACGGCGGTTGGCGGACGGCGCCGTCGAAGCGTCTAATGGGCCTTCGGTCGTTCGTCTCCGGGGACGCGCACACGCTGCGGATTTATAATGAATATTTTATCTGCGAGTTGGCGCTGCTCACCAAAGTGGCGCACCGATTGGGCATCTGTCCCCTCCTGCTGCGGCTGCTCCGTCTTGCGCGCACCGTCGTCCGTTTCCGCAGACGGCCGACCGGCGCTAGATCGATAGCAATTTGATCATACTTGGACCGAAGACGGACGCATCCCATATTTCCATCGTCCACTTGTGATACTCGGCCGCCGTGTGCTCGTCGCCTGGAACTTTCGTCTCAACCTCAGACACGAGTAGGTGAGCAAAGTTTCAGGTGTGGGAGCGCGCGGCTCCCCACCCACCTCCGTCGTCCGGTAAGTGAGCGGTGATGATGTGTCTACTTTTTGTTCGTATGCTGCTGTCATGTCGTTCGTTGTCCGACCGTACGCCTTCACGGCCGCCAATAATTCGGCGCTGTGTCGACCGTCAAATTCAGTCGACCGTTGGATCCGTCACGCGCAATGTTGACCGCGCATGTCATCAATTGTCGATCCTGTTTGTGAACGCCGTCGCAAAGTGCCTCCAATATTCAATAAACGCGTTCTCCACCGCCCCAACACACTGCACTCCGACACACAATGTCATGTCGTCGCTTGGTGACAAGAGATTGTCTCGAGCGCTCTGTCAACAGCCGATCCGCGCCCCACTTGGCATTAGTGTCGAGTTTCGGTGCCGATGAATCAGCCGCCCGTCGCCACGCACGGCAGGAACAAACAGCGCCACGGCCACATCCGCCACCACCGTCCTCGTTCCCGCGACTCGTCATCCGTCCGCTTGAAAGCAAGCCAATAATTCCCCGCTCACTCGCCGCCGCCGCCGCCGCCTAATTTGCGTGCCGAACAAGCCGACCATGCATTCGTTAGCTCCCAAGTCTCCAGCACGTTCCGTCCCTCTCTGGCGCGACATACGGCCGTCCGTTTGAAAGGGCGCTTCGATCCGCAGGCAACCGATGACACCGCCGCAGTGTTGCCGTCGTACGCAAAAACAGTGCGAGCGGCTACGATAAACTACGCCGTCCGCCCAATCACCCTAGTTCAATTGAATACGCGGTCGTTCTGCGGGACCGCCGCCGGGTCTGCAAAGTGTAGAGACTACTAACGACTCCGAAAAGGACGCTCGCATTGGTACTTTGCGCTGATCGGCAAGAAGCAAGGAAGCTGTAGACAGAAACAGCTGCTGGTTGCGAAGAACATTTTGATCGCATTGGCGCTTGAGATGGCGAGCGGTGAGCAACAGAATGGCGAGAGAACGCCCGATGAGGAGAGCGCCAAGTCGCCAGTTGCGACGACGGGCGACGTCGCGAACAACACAGCAAAGGACGTCGCCTCGGGCACTTCTGACGCGGCTGGCAGCAGCATGAACGATCTGGCTCGTCAGCTGCGCCAGCTCGACGTACTCACGCTAAATCCACGCTCGGCCGCCAAGGACATGGACGAGGCAAAACGCCGCAAGTTCGCTTTCTGGGAGACTCAGCCGGTGCCCAAGTTCGGTTCGTTCGTTGCGTCGCGCGTGCAAGCAGTAGAGCGCGTCAATACTCGTCATCGTTTGCAGAAGAGCAAGTGACCGCCAACGAACCGATCGAGCCGCCCATTGATGTAAGCGAAGTTCGCGAAGAACCATTCTCGTTGCCCGACCAGTTTAACTGGTCAAATGTCGATCTCGAAGACGAGAAGCAGGTGAGTAGCGTGCGGTTCAGTTCCGCATGCAAAACATTTCTTTAGCTGAAAGAGCTCTACACATTGCTGACTGAGAACTACGTGGAGGACGACGACAACATGTTCCGTTTCGACTACAGTCCAGAATTCATCACATGGTACGAATGGTCGGTAGTTCATTATTGAGTTTGGGTTGTAGGGCATTGAAGCCGCCGGGATGGCTGCAGCAGTGGCACTGCGGCGTGCGCGCGAAGAACTCTGGCAAACTCGTCGCATTCATCTCGGCGATTCCTTGCACCATCCGCATCTACGACAAGTTGGTCGGCGTTCACCGCCGTCCAATGCATTCGTTGTCGTTGCAGAATACAAACGATGGTGGAGATAAATTTTCTGTGCGTTCATAAGAAACTACGATCGAAACGTGTGGCACCGGTGCTGATTCGAGAAATCACGAGACGGGTGAACCAGCAGGGCATCTTTCAGGCTGTGTTTACTGCCGGTGTCATAATACCGAAACCCATCACTACTTGCCGGTTCGTCCGTTTTCTTCGCCCGTGTGAGAATCCCGAATAATTCAGGTACTGGCATCGGTCGCTCAATCCGAAGAAACTCATCGAAGTCAAGTTTTCGCATCTGGCCAGGAACATGACGTTGCAGCGCACGCTCAAGCTCTACAAGTTGCCGGACGTGAGATGACCATTGAGTCGGTGTTGCGACCATCCGCCGTTTGCAGACGCCGAAGTGTCCCGGCTTCCGACCAATGGCCGTCGGAGACGTGGCTCAGGCCTACCGTCTGCTCGTGGACTACCTCAAGGGTTTCGACCTGGCGCCGATGTTCACGCTGGAAGAGTTCCAGCATTTCTTCATCCCGCGACCGAATGTCGTCGACAGTTTTGTTGTCGAAGTCGGTTTAGCGCTGTATATGTGCTCCGTCTAAGCTCTTGTTTTTAGACTAATGGCAAGGTGACCGATTTCGTCAGTTTCTACACGTTGCCGTCAACGGTGATGCACCACTCGACGTACAAGACGATCAAGGCGGCATACTCGTTCTATAACGTGGCCACGAGCACTTCGCTAGTCGAGCTGATGAACGACGCTCTAATCATTGCCAAGAAGGTCCGATCGCCTTTGTTTGGGTCTTGTCCTGATGAAATTGTTGGTTTTGCAGAACGACTTTGACGTATTTAACGCACTCGACCTGATGGACAACAAACAGTTCCTCGAAAAGCTGAAATTCGGCATTGGCGACGGCAACCTGCAGTATTATCTGTTCAACTGGCGCTGCCCAGAAATGGCGGCAGAAAAGGTCCTTATACATCCTCTTATTTTTTAGACGTTGCGTATAATACAAAAATAATTACAGATTGGCCTTGTGCTGCAGTGATAACAGCCAGATCGGTCGCGCTTAGTGAAGCATCTTTACACACTGTGCGATTAACCCTGTCGGGTGCGTGGGTGACACCTGATTCGTTTTGTTCGTTTGTTGAATTGTGCGTTTCAACTCGGCCACCCACTTGTGCTTCATAGCTCTTTTTCATGCATTATCTCTCTATATTGAATTTTTTGTGATAATGAAAATAAGCAAATATTTTGCGATAAATGTCATGCACTAGCAAGCGAACGCTTTGATTTTCTGTTGAGAAATATTTAATCGAAGCGTAAGCGACCAGTGGAACGAAGCGGTACAAATAGAGATGGTGGGCTATGCAAAAGTGGAAATGATGGAGCGGTCTATCGCGGCCGACGCATACCGAGGGCCGCCTGCACGAACGAGCACTTATCGGAGCAGAGCACGTCCAAGCGGTCGCACAACGCCGACGCCAGGTCGCAGTAGACCGCGCCGACGACCGTGTCCATCGCGCCCACCGCCTTGGCCGCGGCCAGCAACGTCCGCTCGACTAGCGTCAACGTCAACTGCACCGAGTAGCCCGTCAGGCGCACCGAGTCGGCCAGCAGCGAGTCGCCGCGCAGAGTCCGACGCCATTGTC
>JAQGCX010001666.1:0-10397 GCA_034700205.1 Plectus parietinus
AGCTGGGCACCAAAACCTTTCCCATTTAAGCGATTTTCCCTTATAAGCGATTCCCTTATAACCGATAGTTACTGTATATGAACGTACCGAGTCACAGCTGAGACGAGACGATCTTCAATGAGCGAACTGCGCACGGCATTCTTCAAAAATTCCAGTTCTACCTTGGTCCCTGAACGACAAACAATTTAATTTATCACACTTGTCGCAGAAAATATGCGGCTCATCAGGCGCCTACTCGAATTCATATTTTGTCCAATAATGATAAACGGGTCGTAATGGTAAGTTGGCGTATTGTAGTATTTCAGAGATAAAGTTAAATTAAAGTATTGGAAAGAATATAACGAGTAAACCGTTGTAGACAACAGTCAATAACACAATGAACTTACACTTCTTGGACTCCTTGACCAGCGGGTCGAACTCGCCTGCTTCCAGCTTCAAACGTTTGTCTGGGTTGTGAGGCGGTGCCTAAACACAGCCAGTTAATACGGTTATTTATTTATTTTCAACCACACGTGTAAGTACAGCACACAAAAGAGAAAACGGTGACAAAATCAGTTAGAGGGTCGGAAGGAGCGGAAGCAACCATTACTGGTCACTAATTCCACCCCTTTAATTGCACAAGAAGTATAGTAAACGGAATCTGCTAATTTATTCTAGATAGATATAAATATATTTTCAAGTTATTTACAGAATGTCAAATAATTGAACAAAGAAATAGCAATAAGACACAACGCACCATGCCAGCCAAGTCCTTGAAGTACGGAGGCAAAAACTGTATGGCCGGCACTTTTTTCTTCGCTCCCGGCAACACAGCGTTTGTGTCTTTCACCGAAGTCTGCAGTACTTTCTGCAAAGCGTCAAAATAATAGTCATTTGTGCACATTAAGAATCAAAGCAAAAAACCATACCTGTCGTTCGCGCACGCGTCCCAGACCCATCTCGACGCGTAGGATGAGATTGTCCAGCAGCTCCTGGTATGCCTGGTTGATCGCCAAGTTGGTCTCGATGTTCGGCTGCAGTTCCCAGTCCATCGAATCGTCGCGGCGATACTGTCCATAGGTCGTGCTGCCCTGTGTCTGCAAATAAAGGCGAATAATAACTAAATTAAACTTCCATTAACGAAGGACAATCATGTTCCGCTGGATAATAGTAAAGTACAAACAAGTGATAAAAAGAGAATACCGTACCATGCTGGTTCCATCGTAAGTGTAAGTGACGCCAATTGCGCTGTGACCGGGATCGTAAGTCGTTGCTGCAACAGAAAATAATGAAAAAACATCAAATGGACAACAACAGCAAAAGAAAGAAATGCATACCAACGGTGCCAGTGCCGCCCATGGCGCTCGATGAGCCAGCCGACTCGGACGGGGTGTGAACGCTCAGTAATTCTTCGGCCTCGTCGATCAGTAACTGCGCCAGATGGTCCTCTTCACCCGGCGCCCCCAAGTTCAAGTCCATTTTCTCGCTTTCTCGATGTTTCCGCAGCTAATCAGAAAAGCTGGGCAAAATTTATCGACAGAAACGATTGTTTTTGAGAAAGTATCCACCTAATTTTCGCAAATGCAGCGAACAAACTTACCGTATTTTTTCATTATGAACACAATTTCGTGCCAAGACTTGATATTATAGGATACGCAATTCTATGAGTACCTTGATCAGCCAAAGTCTTTTTGTTTACGTAAAGAGTCCATGATGCTTTTTTGTGGTTCCAATGTCAATGTCAACTTCAGTTTCTCAATAGAACCTCAACTGGCCTCCAGCATTACAGGAACACCTATTTCTGTTGTCAAATTGCTTCAATTGTCAGAAGCTTTTCGAAGAATCACCCAGACGGATTTTATGCTTCAACAGAGTCTGCCTGTACACTGTGAATGTTTTGCCATTGTGGTGTGACTGGAAATGCAAATGCAAATGCACTTTCATATTTCACTAAAAAGCGCCGACGTCAATCAGGCTCGTCGTTTCCATTCTGTCAGTCCTGTTATCATAGGAATGACGTCATTCTTGGCAGCAAGCCACATGATAGCCTGACTGACAAAATGAAAAATAAAGTAGGTAATTTGTCTGCGACGCTGGCGGCCAGAATGTTCATGAATTGCCTCTGGTGGCGGCTGCGAAGCGGATGTGGACTGTGTTTATTGGCAGCTGACTGGTCATAGACGCAGTTTGTTGTTGCTTGCGATGTCGCGTGATCGATCTAGCGCGTGTCAGAGGCAGCGTGCGTCTATAAATATAGCCCGCACACGTGGAGACATCAGTCGTTCAGTTTTTCATCATCGTCTAAAGCAGTGCGTCAGTTCATCCGTTCATCTGTTCTTCTGAGCAAAAGTCTTCCACAATGCCGAGTAAGTTATCTCTATCTCTATACACTGTGGTTTAGCCGCTAGTTCACAATAGAATCGCGAATATGAGTATTGATTAAGCCAGATAATTGTTATTGTATTGTACCTAAACGGAAACAGGAAGTTAGAATCTTTTCTGGTGGCGGTGGCGCTGATATCATCCCTGTGCCAGGCGGGTAGAAACGTGCTCAGAAGGACTTAAAAGAAGACAGTACTATGGACAGTTGCTCTTACTCAATCCAGTTTGTTTCTGTAAGAAGCTCAATCCTAATCTGACACTGAATACAAAAACAATCATAATTAACGGTATAAGTCTTTGTCCCATTTCAACTACAATGTACTGTAAATATTTCTGTGTGCTGACGCCATTTTGAACTTCGTTTCAGAGTGCGAGAAATGCTGTGGAGAGAACCAGGACTGCGGCTGTCCCGATCCGTGCGAGTGTGACATGGAGAAGAAGATCTGCAAGTGCACCAACTGCAAGTGCAAGTCGTGCTGTTGCCACGCGGAGAAAGGCGGCGAAAAGGCCTGTTGTGGCACCGCAGCCGGCCAAGAGAAGAAGGAGTGCGGCGACACGAGCTGCCACGAGACCCACTGATCGATCGATTGTGTTCGGTTGCTTCTAGAACGAAGTCAATCATGTGATCTTTTGCCGTCAACGCGTTCCTGTTGATCATTATTTTTCTTGGTGACACGGTATTTGGCGACACTTTCACAATATTTACCACGTGCTCATATCTGCTCCAGTTTGCTCTTCCTTAAGTAAACTTCCTTCTAATAGTGATAACATCATTTGTGTCCCGGGAGCAAAAGATCGCAAGCTAAATAGGGCAACATGTTTAGTTGCCATATTTACAAATTGCCAAAAGAGTACATCAGGAGCAAAGATTGCAAGCTAAAGGAGGGTAACATGTAGGGTTGGCAGATTTCCAAATTGCAAAAGAGTACACCAGTAAACGAGCCAATTTTTTAGCGCGAAAATAAATTTGTCGCTTTTTGGGCCCGCAGGCAAAAATTGGCGGTTTTTAGCGCCGCAGGCAATTTTTTTTCGGCTTTTAGTTGATAAAGTAGTACAAAGGAGTACGCTGACCTTTAAAAGAATACTTTTCCGTACTCCTCAAGAGTAAGAAACAGAAGGCTCCCCTCCAAAAAAGTACGTCTGGCAACCCTAGCAACATGTCATGATGATAGAATCAAAACTGCTCAAGTCTATTTTTTCTGAAACTTTCAACATGACAGGAAGAATCTCGCCTTCTCGCTGCGCCCTCGTCCACAATAACTCGCGCGAAGAAACTGATCGTTACCTAACTGTCAACAACTTGAAATCAAAAATCACTTGCGATCGAGGTGGGCCGCGAACACACCAGTTGGAAGAAAGCAAAAGGCGCTGCTTATTTGCTTTTTGCGCGAAGAACCAGTTTCGCAGATCATTGACCTGCGTCAGAGTGAAATAAGTGACATATGATGCTAAGAACATCCCACGCAAACGGATGCTGTATAATGGGCCACCGAAGTCGGTGCGCAGCTCAGACGGATGACTGCACACCTCGCCAACCATGAACGTAATTGTTGTCCTACTCGCCGCTGTTATTTCTGCCTTCGCAGCACCTGTAAGAACAACAAATCATACAGTTGAACTTGTCTGAGGGTTGCCTGATTTCCATCGTAGAAAAGTAGGAGATTTGTCCCAAAGTAGGAGATTTTTCGAGTTTTAGCAAAAATCGGGCTTCAGAGCTTACTTCCCCCTTATGATTTTACTGACTCGATTCAGCATAAGTCTGTTTTATCCAATGTTTGTCTCATTTTTTGATCCTCCAAAGTAGGAGTATTCTACTGCCAGTAGGTCTGGCAACCAGTGGTGTACACGGGCCGGGTCGGGTCAAGCCCGTTTTTTTTAGGAAAAAAACGTTTTCGCCACGTAGTGGCGAATTTTTTTTGACGGGCCGGGAGGGCCCGGGTCGGGACTTTTTTTAGCGGGAAAAATCTCGGTTCGTGCATACCACTGCCGGCAACCCTACTTGTGTAGCGAAGCATTTGGTAGTTGAATAAAATTAATACACAGATTATTATTGGTTTTGTTCTGTCTTTCTTAAATTACGGTGTAATACTGCGTAACAATGATACTGTATGATATGCAAACGTCCTCCGTTGCAGATATTCACGTGTCCTGACTACATGACAGCTGATGAGTGCACCAAAATGACCAACTTCACCGACAACAACGACAAGGTCGAAGCGCAGAAGTTCTTGGAGTCTGTCATTGCCTCATTGCCTCCCGAAAAACAGGCTGCTATCGCCGCGGCTGCACAATCAGCAACAATTCCATCCGGCATGCCATCGGCGATACAACATAAGAAATTCTGAGTTGGTCTGATTCCGAAGAAATCTGTCTACCATTGCTGTTTGCTGCATCAGCTCACAAAAATGCAAAATTATCATTCGATATTATGTCAATGAATGTATTCGAAAAGTTGTCTACAAACTGTGCCGATTACAACTCTTCGAATAAGCAATGCAGGGATAAAATTGTCTTATATTCCATGTCTCTGTTTATTATTCCGATAAAAATGTTGTCATTTTGCACTCTGGTCACCTGTGGCGGCTGCACACACAAAATAATTGTTTTCCGGGTTGCCGTTGTCAGCTCGCTCTATCGGGTGCCACGCGGTGTTTCTTCTTCGGATTGGGGACACAATCACAATCGTTCGCTTATTGGTTTCTTCTTGTCAGCTCACTGTTTGCGCAGCGGCTGGGTTACAGTCGACTTCTGCTGGGGGAAGCCCTGGCGAGGGACCCCCCTGCCGATGTCGACCGTTCGATCGTAAGCACAAACTTTTACACTAGTCCCACTTCTGCCGTTCGCATACATCGGCATCGCATCCATCGGCATAGAATCGGGCGTGCCATCGCATGCTCATACAGCGTTAGACACTACATCGGTTGCGCACAACATCGGGCTCAACAGGCATTAAACATAACATCGGCTCGCATGCTTGACCTATGTCTTCTTCGCGTCCGAACCGCGACATCACCTTTGTGCTAAACTGCCGATATTGCAAAACTCTAGTGCTAAACTTTTCTGTCTGAAAATTTCAAAATAGCCTGCGAAACATTAGTCTGCCTGTCTATACCTGCTTTTTATTATCTCGTCCGAAGAACCGAAATTAGCAGTCTTTAGTCTTTGTATTCATGGTTACCGACGGGTGATTAGATGCCGTTCACTGCAATCAACAAAAGAAGAATTATATTGCATATTCGGAAAGTTCACGAAAGTGTTCTTAAAGTCACACGGACTCAGAATCGAGTAGAAAATCAAATGGAAATTGGTCTCAATTGTCTTATATTTCATGTTTCTGTTTATCATTCCGATAAAAATTCATATGAGAAAATTCCTCACATTGTCATTTTGCATCGCCTTTTGCTTTCTTTCAGCTAGTGTGTTGGCGTGAGGCGCGGCGCTAGAAACTTAAAGTCATGGGGGAAAAAATAAAGTTGTGGGGGAAATTCTGAGTCAAATTTTGCGAAGCGCATGAGCAAATCGGCTGGGGTCCAGGGGCGCGCTCAAGCGCCCTTGGTCCCGCCGGAGGCGAAAATTTTTGTATATTGGACGCATCTATCGCTTAGAAAAGGCTTAAAATCTATCCTTCGAAAACCGCTCACAGAATTACGGATATCCTGTTGAAACTGTGTAATTCCAAAGGCAGTCAGAGAATCGGCAGTTACTGCCTTGTATGCATGAACGCAACGTGAGTTCCTGGACCCGGTTGCATAAAACTCAGGTATTTTACCTTTTGGGTAATTACAGTAGTCCTGCAAATCCCGCGTCGCACTCTGAGAGCTCGTTCTCGTCCAAAACATAACCGTTTGAGCTGAGTTTGGATTTTTTGAATAGAGAATAATATTGGCTACAATATATTAAAAAATGACAAGAATCCATACAACTGCTGGCGGGAATTCAAAAGTTTAGTTCAAGAACACGAGGTAAACTTTAAGTTCGCGCCATTAGTTGTATGAATTCTTGTCATTTTTTAATATATTGTAGCCGAAATTATTCTCTATTCAAAAAGTCCAAACTCAGCTCAAACGGTTAAGTTTTGGCCGCGTGCGACGCGGGATTTACAGGACTACTGTAGTTACCCAAAAGGTAAATTACCTGAGTTTTATGCAACCGGGTCCAGGAGAGCAATCAGGACTGACTGACAGTTTAACAGAATTTGTAAAGATCATCTGTGTAATGTCACTCAAAGACTGCCTTAGAACGAAAAAGACATTTAATGCACTTTGTTTGTTTTAGTTCTATCTGTTATATTTTTGGTAGAAAACTTATCGATCAGGATTTTCGGTTGCAGGACAAAGTACCCCTCCCCCCCTAGTCTTTAATGACAGCAATTCATTTATGGGACAAAGTACCCCCTCATCGCGAGACAAAGTACCCCCCTTTTTTTAATTTCTTATATGGTGATCCCATTTAGTACTCCAGATAATACAAGCTTCGTGTTCTCGGGCAATAAGCTTCGCGCATTGCCTGATTTACAGGTACAAGGGTGGAGCCTCGTAGCGTGCGCGCACAGAGTTTTTTTTGCCACTGCGCGACTGTGACTGCAGACATAAGTAGCAATACAATAAAAAGTAATGGATCGTTTAGTCAGGACAGATACTATTAACAATTTTTGACAGATATTGTCCTATCTGTGCTGCTGGTTAAGGAGGCGCTCTATCCTTCTGCTTTTAACAATCTGTCCCATCTGTGTCATTGGTTAAGGAGGCGCTCTATCCGCAGCACAGATAGGACAGATTGTTAACAGCAGAGGGATAGAGCGTCCCCTTAACCAACAGCACCGATAGGACAGATTGTTAAAAGCAGAGGGATAGAGCGCCTCCTTAACCAATGACACAGATAGGACAGATTCTTAAAAGCAGAGGGATAGAGCGTCTCCTTAACCAGCAGCACCGATAGGACAGATTGTTAAAAGCAGAGGGATAGAGCGCCTTCTTAACCAACGACACAGATGGGACACATTGTTAACAGCAGAAGGATAGAGCCCCTCCTTAACCAGCAGCACAGATAGGACAATATCTGCGACTAGGGGGGGTACTTTGTCTCAGTGAATTGCTGTCAATAATTTTTGGGGGGTACTTTGTCCCAACATGCTCTTTTCTTACGTCATGTTAATTTCTTATCCGGCAATTGTTTTCCTTAACTTTAGCATCTATCGTGTTCTAGAAGAACATATGAATTCCGCCACAACGATTTTAAACAAAACTGAGTCTCAAATGGAAAACGAGTATTTTGAAAGCGATTGTTATTCAAGGTTGTTCCTGTTATTAGCGCATTCCAGACATGGGCACGTTTTTTCCGTTGGGGGGGTAGCGACCCCCGGCTGGAGGGGGGGAGGGTATATACCCCCCCAAGATCACACCCTCATAATATCTAGTGTTAATTTTTGCAAAAAAAGGTCACAGGTTTTCAAACCTCCAGCAATAGAAGAGGGGACCCTTGTATTGCTAATTTTTTTTCTACCCCCCATCCCCACCTCTGCTGACGGCTTTTTTTAAAAAAAAGGTCGCCAAAATTTCAAAAATTTTTGACCATACCCCCCCCCACGCCCATGTCTGGTGCATTCCCACTTGGAATCTTCTTAATCGCCGTGTTTTCCTTTGGATGGGAAGAGACAACGGTGGTGTTGTTTCATTATTCTGATGATTTGGTATTGACAATAACGGATGTCTGTTTTTGCATTTTTGTCACCACACGAACGATTGATGCTTTTGTCGATTTAATCGTGGTGAAAGATTATAGAAGGGCATACAGTGATATTATCGAGCAACTTCGGCAGAAATTTAATTGGCAGAATTCGGTCTCTAATACGACTTTTGATCCTCCGATTCCACAAATAGCAAATAGACAAGTCATGTCCGGACAAGAAATGTGAGATGAAATTTTGCTGTTATTTTGTTGTTGTCAATGTCAATATACCGTACATGTACTTCTGTTTTTAACTATATGCTCATTGAATCATCTTCAAAAGTAGTGGAAGGCAGTAACCCCGTAGGGAAAATCCTCCGTGGGACTTCAAATTCGATCATTGCTGCTTTGTCTCTTGAACTTGCGTCACGAATGCAACGCTAGACAAAACAGACTTGAGATCCCGGTGTCGGTAAAAATGAGTGCTACCCTTCTGCGCACCCCCCCCCCAGCCAGGTCCGGCTTAAGGGTCCAGGGGGCCCTGGACCTTTTTTCCTCAGGGGGTCTCTGAATACCGCCGGAGGCAAATTTTTTTGCATTTTTTTCTGCCAGAGATAAAATAATTTTGCAATTTTTACCGTCGGAGGCGAGTTTTTTGTATTTTTTACCGCCGGAGGCGAAATATTTTGCTTTTTTACCGCCAGAGGCGAAATGTTTTGTGTTTTTACCGCCGGAGGCAGTAAAGTTATATATTTTATTGCTGGCAAGCTGGGGGCTCCTTCCGGCGGTCGGGGCCCCCCTTACATGCGGAGAGCCGGGGGGCCCCGGAACCTTAAGGTCCAAAAGGTCCACTGTTAGGCCGGGGCTGCCCCAGCCAAAACTGTCGTCCAGCAGCTTTGAACTTGCAAACGCAAATCAAAGGCATACCGTATACGCTCAAATAAGCGCCACACTCTAATAAGTGCCGCACTCCAATAAGCGCCGCACCCACATGCCGCCGAAAGAAATAAGCGTCGCACTCAAATAAGCGCTTCGGCGCTTATTAGAACAATGGTGGATACATAATACCATAACCGATCTCGCGTCGGTTCCGAGGCAGTGTCGAAACGCGAACGTCACATTCCCGTTATAACCTCTCCCTCCTCTGCAGTTGTCGTTATATTTGCTCACACTCTCTCTCCTTCGCGTCACAGAAAGTGAATGCACAATTGAATAAACCGTGACAAAAAAAGCTCATGAATTAGTAATAAGTTATAATTATCTGCATGTTGTAAGTTTCGGTTGAAAGAAATAAGCGCCGCCGCGCTTATTTGAGCGTATACGGTATGTTTTTTTACAACTTCGTACTGTTCTACGGCCAATCATAACACAATGCAAATGTCTTATTTCGATCAGCTGTTCACGCACCAAGACGACAACTAGTTCTGTGGGCTTTCGACCAGTGACCCTATCCACCAAGCCGCCTTTTACTTCCTGCTTAGTTTTTTCTGGCCGTTTTTCAATATCCGAACCAGCGAAATCCAGAATTGTATTTTCGTCGCTATTCGCAACTTAAAGAGTAAATGCATTCGTGAGCCTGTTCCCCCCTAATTGCGCAGTGGCCGACCACCAATTCAACAAAACGTGGGCAAATTCGATTAGTCGAAGGAATGCAGGAACAGTTTGTGTTACAATGTCAGCCAAAAATTGAGCACCGCAGCAAACCGTTCATTGTTGAACGCAAAACAAAATCTTGAAAATTGGCATATGATGGGTACTGTACAGTATTTCTGTTCAGGACAACCAAGCCCGCATCACCGGTGTTAAGATTCTGACAACATTGTACTGATAGAGTTCGGCCCAGGTGTTCCCTTTACAGGTCCATCAGGCGAGGTCCGGGTCAGGGTAAATGTGAAATTTTTTGACATTCTTAAATTTCGAGGCAAAAATCTCGACCGAAAACAATATAGTAGGTACCCTCCCCCTCAAATTTCCCATGGCTTGCGACCCCAACTACAGACAGGTATGATAAATAGCAGTTGAATACTTGAATCGATTGCCGACACTCGTATAATGGTTGAGAAATTTTAGTTGGGATGACAATGATCGGAAGAAACAAGTTTGTTGTGGCTGCGACGCTTTGGGCATTGGAAAACGAAGATGCGTGTGAAGTGGTAAGGTGTAATGATTGAGTCCCAGTTGCCAGTCGGCGGGTACCTGCATCCCTTTATTGCCACCACACACACCTCAGCGCCTTGTCTGCGCTAAACGCCGAGGACCTCTGAAAAACATTTGCGACTTCTTCCGCTTTCATTAGGTCGTGATTATACTCCGTGGAACATCCCGTGGCACATGTACAAAACATAGGTTATTGATTACTATGTTTTGTA
>JAQGCX010001667.1:0-10396 GCA_034700205.1 Plectus parietinus
CGTAAGTAAAATACCAAAAGATTCGCAAGAATCTAGCCTTTCAAATGATATATAACACAACATGAAAAACTCTTATTATACCAGATTTATTTGCAATAGAAGCAAACACGCATTATTTACTGGCCAACCTAATACATGCATTACGTAATTTTTGAACAGCCTCATGTGATAAGAAAGACAGCTTTGGCCAGGTGAAAATATTCTGAAGTTCTGAGACTGCAAAATCAGCTTAAGTAAATTAATCATCTCTTAACTACATGTGAAAATAATAGACTGAATTACCTGATAATGTCGGTCAGTCCAAGACGTTTCAGACGTTTTAAATCGTTTCTAAGACGTTTCAAATTGTTTCTAAGACGTTTCAGACGTTTCAAATCGAGACACACCAGCAGCAGTTCTACGAAAAATTTAATTGACAAGGGATTGATAGAAAACGCGTGATTCGATAGTATACAGTATAAATCCCTTTGTTGAATTATTGAAAACAGACCTCTTTCGTCCGGAATAAGTGAAAATTCAGTTAAACCGATAAGGTTTGCACACAAAACATAAAGCATAAATAAGTTAAAAGAAAGCAAGAATCAGTTACGAGCAACTTTTTTTTGGAGCACACTGAAACTGTTAAGTACTGAAAAAATTCGCTTAACAGCAACTTTGAATGACAAGGCAAATGTATTATGTATATTATAAAAAGGCCAAATTCTGAATGATTCAAAATAATTTATTTGTAACTAAAGCATCTGTTGTTCGAAAAATACTGTTTGTTATGATATATTGGCCAAAAAACGTTCTCTTTGGTAACTAGTTAGCTATATCCGCTATTTCGAAGCAATTGTGCAAATTTTTAATATGTATATTTTTTGGCAAAAAAACAAGATTTTGTTGAAAGCAATTTTTCGGCATTATTTATGAAGTGGCTTTTAAGCAATTTACAGTATACTATATATCACAATTACTTTAGGTACTAAAGTTAGGTCGGGCGGGAATAAGTGAAAATATGGTTTAACCTAATCGGGTATAAGTGATTTAAACTGCATTTTGTTTTCGTTTTGACTTCTTTTATTTTGTTGTGTGCTATGCGAATGTATGTAGTTATTGAACGAATGAGCAGCCAAGTATAAATTGTACCCAACTGAACTGAAAACCTAGTTGTGCGATTTTCCTCACGCCTTTCAAATTTCGATTCGATTCGTAATGAAATCGAAGTAGTGATTGATTGAATTATTTTGTGAATGTGAATTTTTTGAATGCGTTATTCTATTATCGGACATAAATACTGTTATTAGTTACCTACATATTTAGCATAGCAAAGTGGAGGTGGGCATCGATTAATAGTTGAAGGGAACATAAAGGTTGGGAGAAATATTGAGTGGTACTTAATTTGGATGGTCAGCCGGACCACCCAATTCACCCAATAATTTCAACCCTTACAGTAATGAGCATACGCTGAGCTGAGATCAACTGACCGACCTTTTCGTGTTCTTTGGTGTTCATAGGCGCTTCCGATAGTTGTCGTTCGAGATCGCTAAACTCCTTGGCTACGTCCGACAATGTCTTATAGCAGTTCATGTACAATGGATAATCTGTCTGGAATATTGTGCGATGGAGAAAGAAACTGTTCGCACAAACGCACTTGGAAGAGGCCGTAGTAGCGCTCGGCTTCGGCGTCGCTGTGAATGTCGGGGAAATATCTGTCCCAATTACAAGATGGCGCAGGACGGGTGCCGTTCATGGACGGCGGCGAGTCTTTCGGATCCCCGGGCGGCGATTGGCAGTGCAACGGTCGTTTCTCAGCAGTGCCATTCGTCAACGGCTGAGTCGAGTGCGATTCGCGTTTTCGCTTGGCCGGCGGGAGCAGTTCGTCCAACGGATTGCCATTCGCTGGGGATTTGGAAGGCGGCGAAGACTTGGCAGGGGCAGGGGCGACCACTGCTGCAAATACCAACTTTAGTGTTTATTCGCCGAGAACCGTCACTCAGCCGGCGCACAACAACGGTGAGCAGCAACGAGCAGCGAAAATAGACCGCAAACACGAACCCTCGGGGACAATTGTGGAAGACGCGGCAGGACCAGGAGCTTGAGGAGGTGCCATCGCAGATTTTCTCATCGGTGCGAAACTCGCGCTCGCCGATGACGCGGCGCCGCTGAGAATCCGCTTGACCGTCACCTTCTCGTCCGTCGTGAACCACTGCCACTTGTTCGCGTCCACCTCGGAGAACAGCGTCGACTTCAGTGACAACCGTCCATCCTTACCCGTTTCACTAACCTGCAACAAATCGTGCCGTCATCTTATGCCACATTTACCGGTTTAACTATATTTGTAACTTTATTTTTTCGCTTAGGCTCAGGCTTAGTTAGCAGTGTACATGCTAGCCTAAGCCACCTCGACCCCCCTAAGCTACTTAACAAGTTTAGAAACCATGCCCTCTAAGCCACCTAACAAGTTTAAAAACCATGCTCCTAAGCCTCCATTGGCGTATCATCACTGCACCCAAGAAATGTATCGGAATGATGGGAAGAATAAATGTGTTGCCCGTGCGAGTGGACATACATCGTCAATGATGGTGCCGGCGCGCTGCTCGTCGCCGTCGTTCAGACCGTCCTTGCGGAGTTTGTCGAGGACGGCGTCGCGTGTGTACTTGTTGAGGACGACTGCATGGACTACCCGCTGTCGCAACGACTTCTTCATCAACTCGACACGTAGCGCAGACGACATGCTCGGCCGCGCCGTCTGACCCGTCGTCGTCGATGCCGGCGCCTGAATTAAACGCCATCAGCATCGCACACGCACACAACAGAATTACACCGATCGTATCAGAGATCAATCGCTATTTACATCAGCGAGAAGGAATGCACCAATACACAGGTCACACTATTTCTCCAAATTTGTTTCATTCTGTTCAATAAAGAATGGCAAACGGGGGTTTCGCCGAATTGATTGTTCCAAACGCTGAATAATAAAGAGAAAACGACAAAGGAATTTGATTGGAAGTAGCTCGAATGAGAGATGTTTGCGCGAACCTTAGGTGGACTGATTTTGGAGGACGTGGTGTCGGTCCAGGGTTTGGGCTGAGGCGCGCTGGAGGAGGACGGTCTGGCGAATCGAGACGCCGAGTGGGAGACGGGGCGGTGGACGATGGCGCGTTGGTCTCGCGGTCTGCGGGTCACGTCTTTGGTCGCCTTCTTCTTCTCCTCCTCCACCATCTTTTGCGCTTTCTCGCGCGTTTCGGCAAACGTCTTGTCGGTCGCTTGTATCTGAAACTTGGTATATTCACTAAAAGCGTTGGAGAAAAAGGAGAAAAAGACGAGCATGCCTGTATCTTAGTAGCAATGGAAGCGACGGTGCTGTAACCCTGACTGTGGCGCCAGTGGATGACATCGGAGGTGGGGCCGGGCAGTTGCTGGACGACGAAGCGGAACTTGGCCACGCCGTCGCCAATCTCGAGTCCGCCGCCCTGTCCGTCCACTATCAGTCTCATCTTGTGTCCGGCCGACCGCGCCGCCTTGAGCGCCGCCAAGCTCTCATCCGTCAGCTTCACCATCAACGCCGACACGTTAGACGACGGCGGCGGGCGCAGTCGGTGCATTTCAATGGTCGGAGCCGCCATGTCAGTGTCGGTGTCGGTAGGTTTACTGTGAAACGGAGCATAGAATAATTGCGACGAACAATCTAGACAACAAAGCGCGCACGGAGAGGACTAGGAAGACGGACGAAAGAGATTCCGCAGTGTGCAGTGTAGTGGGCACACGCAGAAGAAGAGAGTGGGCGACGTACGCGCGGGCCGACGGAGAAACCCGCGCCTATCAGCTGTGTGCGCGACTCACGCGACGGCGGACTGTACCAGCGAGCTGTGCACACCGCCGAAATGAACAGATCCGCCCCCTGACTGCGGCCGCCGAATACGCCGCCACCGACCGCCGCAGCGACGTTCCGCTCATTGCGCGCTCTCGACAAACGAGACGAGAACGCACGCACGCAGACATAGAGTGCGCAAGGCAATCGTGTCGAGACTCATTTATTCCGCGCTTACTACGATCATCTCCTCCTACTAATTCCTTCTAGTCCCACACAATACAAAAGCACTAGCCTACCGACCTGGCACACCGCTGAAACGGCGCAAAAGCGGAAAAAAAGAACCAGCGATAGAACAAAAGAGCAGGACGCCGTGCAAGTCTATTTGCGCGCGCGAAAACACGACTGTGGGCAAAAGTGCGTTGAGAGCGGGCAGCTGGCCGGTCGGAACGCCGAACGAGAACCTGTCCGATTGTGAACGAACGACAACGGATCGGACCGTCTTGGCGAGACGACGACCGCCGACGCGTTTCGCGCAATGACATACTAACACCGTGCCGACCAGACCCACAACGCTGACCGAACAACGTCACAAATACCACCACCCGTTCGTCTGCGCTTCGCACAAAAACCTCTGCACGGATAAAGAGGCCGCCCCAACCCCACTCGCCCTTCCACACCGTCTGTCTGTCTGCTACTTTGTCACTCTGCTCAGTCAGTCGCCTGTTGCCCTCTCCTTCCCATACTCACTCCCCTCGCTCCACCATCCAGCCCGCTCCAAAACCATCCGTCATCCCCGTCTCCATTGGGACCAGTGAATCGCATGATCCTCATCGAAATATCCAGACGGTCGTGATTGACTGTGTGGGTCGAAAAAATTCAGGAAGCCCCGTCTCGGTCGGCGCCCAGAGCGCGTCGCAGCCGTTTTTGCGATCGACCGAGTCGTCCTGTGCAAACAACGCAGTGTGGGCCGCCTCGTCCGCGCACAGCACGAACCCGGCAAACGGTCTCACGATATTCGTCTCAGTCTGCTCGCTTGCACTCTCCGTCCCCTTACACTGCCACGACTGAAATCGCCAGGCGATGTAAGTCTCTTTCTTCATGCCTTCCATCGTCCACGACGCAGCTGATGATTGCAATTTACACGTCACGGTCAAACTGATCTTTGGTGATGAGGAAACCAAATCACTACATGCAGCCAAGCGCGATGACTCGTATCCGTCTCCTTTGAAATCAAATTTATAATCATCGCTCTGTGAAAGAGCAGACAATGAAATAGTCACGCTGAGTCGTTGAGAGCAGAAGTGCTGGCAGAATTCTGTCCGCTAAGTAAATTTCAAACTACATGCGCCTTGTTGATGAAGCGAAGAAATGTGCGAAACTATAAATCAGGATCAAATGGAAATGACAGCGAAGATGATCTTTCTTTGACGCAGAATGTGAGAGACACGCAGGCTGGTGGGGTGGATCGGTGTGCCTGTCTACGCGAACAAAACGAGTGGAGTGGCGATAAAAAGCGCAGTGATGTGAGCGAAAGGTCGTCTCATTCTCGTAGTGAACACGTCTAGTCGGCGATCGCACGGTTAAACGGGCTGAGTCTAGAAACATCGCATACGATTCAATGACTTACCGAAAAAAACGTCTGAATCGAGTGTATGGACAAGTGGATTGTTTCTCTTGACACGGTCGTTGTACGTGCGACGGATCGATGTCGTCAGTCCGTTCGTGTCTGTGCAAAAGCGTTCAGACGACGCGAAAAGCAAACAACAGCACCACACCACACCAACCCGGACGCCGCAGAAATTACGTGTTCTCAGCGTCATCGATAGACGCACACCTAAAGCACACATAGCACAGCTGACTCTGTCGGTTTCGAACAAACGCCCGTCGAAAATTGCTTCTTACTAAAAATGTCAATAGCATGCGCTTCGCCCTTCAAAGAAACGCTCGTTCGCAAAAAAAAACACGGCGACACCTTCGGCGATCAGTTGAAAACGTGTCGATCGCGATCGTTTCTGTAGGTCCGAGTTAGATGTATTGAAAAAAGTATCACAGACTGAATACCATTGTCGTGATCGAGCGAATGCCATTGTCGAAATTCGATGATGGTGCGGAGACTTGACGATCATCTCAAGAACGTGGTTTGTGAGTCATTAGAGAAATATAGTCGAATACTGATATAAAAAATGCAGGGGAAATCGGAAAAATTCTCTTATATCCGTGTTCAGCCATTCTGACTTTGTGAATCACATCACATGCATAGACGCCCATTACACTCCAAAATCTTTGACCTATGACCTTGAATATGTCAATAACTCTCCTTCAATGACATCACGTGAACAAATTAACCTATTTTTCTCTTATATCGAGGGTTATTGCCCTATTCTCTTATATCCGTTTCCCTTATATCCGTGCTCTATTACGTGTTGTAGCATTTACAGAGCGAGGGGAAATCACAAAAGCTCTCTTATATTCGTTTCTTTTATATCCGTGTTAGACTGTACCGCCTTGCACAGCAGGCATTAGCACCAAAGTTGCCCTTCTGTGGTCGGTGAGAGAGTACTGTAACAGCAATATTGCGCAACCATTACGCCATCTTGTGAGAATGAGTAAACGATTACCACAGTTACCGGCGTTTCATTTCACACGATGAAATCGATATGCATATCGATATGCATATAGTCTATTTGAACGACATTGAATTTTGTTCACTTGTCAGGTTTTTGATCGGTGCATTATGGCAAAAACTGGCCGTTTAATCGCACATTTTTGTTTCATCTTTGGGAAAATTTAATGGGTCATTGCAATTGACGACGTTCAAATCAGGTTTTCGATGGGCGCGTTCTGGCAAACACTTTCTGTTTAATCGCACATTCAAATGTTTGCCGATTACACGGCTAGACAGAAACAGTTGGAAGTCACACTATAAACGGCTGACTGAAACACAACGAGCGAAAGTGAAACGAGAATCATGAGAAGACTTTGAGATCCCTGCATAACATGCAGATATTATTAATCGGTCTCAACGTTGAGAACGACGAATGCGCCAGTCTTCGGGGTCTTGGACTTTTTGACTTTCTGCGTGATCGTCAAGTCGGAACGATCCAAGATACGCGTCAGATCAACGTCGGAGATGACACAGCCGTCGTCGGCCGCCTGAAATCAGTAATCAGTAAAACGATCAGTAATCCGAGAACGGCACTTACATGAAACATGGACGAATGGTCGACGGACTCGAGCAACTGGCGCAAATCTTCGGGCGACAAACGCTCAGCTTCCGCGTCGTTTAGTGTGAATCGCTCTTCAAACAACAAACGACATTAGAGACGAGACTTGCACGCAGTCCCTCACCAGAGTGAATGATGATTCGCTCCAGACGGCGTTTTTGCCGGGCGCGCATGATGATACTCTCATCGATGGTGCCTTTAGACGCCAGACGGTACACCATCACCGGACGTGTCTGGCCGATTCGATGGCATCGGTCTTGCGCTTGCAGGTCCATTTGCGGATTCTGAACTAGGCGTGTCACGATATTTCCATATATCCATGTCAATATTCCTCCATATTTCTAATTAGCTGCTATTGTCGCCCTATGTTCTGTGCGGCGGAAGTGACAAATTGCTTTGATGAGGTCGGAATATCGAAGGAACGATATATCGTGCTTCGATATTCTTCGATATTTTTAATAAGCTGATATTATCACCCTATGTTTTGTGCGGCGGAAGTGAGAGATTCCCGTTGATGAGGTGAGAAAAACGAAAAAATATTGTGACACGCCTATTCTGAACTACCAAATGAGCGTTAAGCAGACAGAGACGGCTCTTACCCAGTCGCTGTCGAAGAAGATGACCGTGTCGGCGGCGACCAGGTTCAGTCCGAGACCGCCCGCGCGAGTACTCAGCAGAAACACGAACGTGTCCTGGTTTTCGCTGAAGTCCACAATCTGCAATTGACAGAAAATGACTTTGAGTGGTCACATTTTCACGAGAACACTATACATTTTCCTCGCGAACTTCGCGTCCGAGACTGCCGTCGAGTCGGGCGCATTTGTACTTGCGATAGTCACAGTAGTCGTGCAGAATGTCCAACATCTGCGTCATTTGGGAGAACAGCAGCACCTGAGACAAATGCATGCAACATGTTTTGCGACAACAACCATAAGTCTTTTCCGGTCAAAAAGTTGTGGGGGGAGGTCAACATGGAAAATATCGAATAAAAATCAGGGGGTTAACACACAGTACCCCAAAAAACTTCTGCGGAAATTCAAACTTCAGTACTAAAATTTGAAATTTACCGTAATTTTTAAAACAAAACTCCGCCCACTTTCGACGGGGTATGACAGCGACATACCTTGTGTCCGTGCTTGCGCAGCTCGGACAACATGCGATCCAGCACGAGCATCTTGCCCGACAGCTTGATCATGTCGTCGTTGATCTCGTAATCGCCGGTCGTCATGTCGGCATTCCTTCAGAAGCAAGAATAATAACGAATGTATGTAACAACCAACCATTCCAACAGTTGAGGATGCATGCTGATCTTGCGCAGCGTCACCACACTCGACAACAGCGACTTCTTGTTGTACTTTACTTCCATCTGCGGTCCGTTGTCTATTTTTTCACCACTAAATGTATACTCAGTGTGTCACATTCGAAGGCAATGCAGTAATCATTTGTTTTCTAACCGTGCGGGTCGTGATATCGGCTGCGTATTCTCGTCGATTTCATCGAAATCCCAATCTTCCGCTTCATCTTCGGCCATGATCTTGGCGATGTCGGCGCGACTTTTGCGAGTCCGTTTCCCCTGGACAATCAGGTCTTCCGGTTTCGACACCTGCGAAATCAACACAATGATCACTTGTCATTCTACATGCGCACAAATACGAACTCGTCCTCGCTGCATGACTTCCAGCGTGCCATTGAGATATTCCAAGTACATGTTGTGTTGTTTGCTTGTCATCGGGCAATAGACGAGAATCTCCTTCTTGGGCGGCAACGACAGACCTACGCTCTTCTTTTCGCGACGAAGCATGAATGCCGCTGAAAGCAAAGGTTTAATACGGTATGTTAACCCCCGACTTTTTTCATATTTTCTATGTTTACCTCCCCCTTACTTTTTCACCCGAAAACACCTGTGGCAGAAATACGGTTAATTACCGTAATTCTTCTAATAGTGCCACCCCCTAGCGGCGGATCGAAATAAAGCGACCCCCTCCAACAGTACTATGAGGGTACGGTAATAAAAGCAGCTCGAAACCGGTCGTTTTTTTCGTATTATCAACATTATTACGTCAAATGTGTCTCATTTTGTCTTATAATTGGTGCAAAATTTGGTGAAATAGGAGCAGTGTTGACGCAAATCTAGATAAAAACGAAGCATTTTGCTGACTTTTAAACTAGCAATACAGGGATCGAAATATAGTGCGACTCCGTAGCGATGGATGGAAAAATAGGGCGACTGTCGCCCTATTGGAAGAAATACGGTAATGGCTTAAGAACACATCGATTGTCGAATTGGTTGATTGGACATGGAATAAGAAAAAGCTGTTCGGATAAAGAGATAGAGAGTTAAAGAGACAAAGAGACACCCACCGAGAATGTCGTGCAACTTTTTAACCATTTGGTTCTCCTTCTCCTTTTTCAGCACAATTCGCTGCCGCTCGACGTCCTCGCAGTCCTTGTCCAGCACTTCAGAGAAATCGAAAAAACTCAAGAACCTGAACACGTTGCATTGTTATACAAATGTCCACAATATTTGCGCTACCATTCGCAATTGTTGAAAATCTGGGGCATGAGAAAGTTGAGCAGAGCCCAGAGTTCGGTGAGATTGTTCTGTAGCGGAGTTCCCGTCATCAATACTCGATTCTGCAGCTTCAGGGATTTCAGCGCGCTGAAATGACATAGTGAAATATATGGTCTGCAGAACTTCTTGATGTACTATTAGAAACTCAGGGTCCAGACCGGGGCGTGGTTTACTAAGCATTGCAGCATATAAATCAATACGCTATGCTTTGTGCTGCTTGATCAGGCCTGCACATATCTTTTGCGTTAGGTACCGTAGTTTTTTTGCCCGGTCTGGTCGCCGAGTTTCCGACTGTACAGGATGGATAGGATATACGACAGCTCTAAAATATACGCTACTGCAGCAATAGGAGCAGTGCTGAAGCCAAAACGGTTTGCTTGAGATCGCTGAAGTTTATGTAAGCAGAAAAATAAGGGCTTACATGTGAAGTCTGCTTTTGAAATTCTTGATGCGTTGACCTTCGTCGATGATGAAGTAGCTGAAGTGAAATTCCTGCAGCTTTTTGCTGTCGTAGAGAACCATTTCGTACGACGAGATCACCACCGGGCACACTTTTTTGCCATCCAACAAGTGCACCGGACGGAACTGGGCAAGTTTTGGCCAGCGCTCAGGACCAGAACCGTGGTAAACAAATGCAGGAATCTGCAATAAAATTATGTTTATTTTGCAAAATACAAGGCAAAGTCTAACCCCGAGTACAGGATAAGCGACAGAGCCTATTGTTGAATACAGTCAACCTCGCATATATCGACATCGGATATATCGACAATTCGCCTATATCGACACATAGGGCCGGTCCCAACT
>JAQGCX010001668.1:0-10393 GCA_034700205.1 Plectus parietinus
GGAGGTGGGGTAGCCAGGGCCGGATTAACTCAGGCACTTTTGGCACTCAAGTGCCAGGCTCACCGGCCCACCGGCTGGAAAAAGGGCCCGCGGTCGTCGGAAGAGGGGACCCCCCTTGGCCCAGAGCAGTCTAAACAACAAGAAAGTTCTCAAAACTTACGAAAACTCAATTTTTCAGTCAAATTTTAACATAGAAGCAAGCAATGTATCAAAAATTTTCGCCCCTGGACCCCCAGCCGATATAGCTCGTCGCGAAAGGGCCCCCGAGCTCTTTATCCGACCCTGGAGGTAGCTGGAGTATAGCCAGTTACACCTATGGTTAGTCGGTCTGCGAATGTCATAGCAATCAATAGTTACTGAACATCAAAATCATCCGATCTCTTGGGTTACTAGTAAGACGAAATTTGAGACACGTTTATCTAAGAAGAGCGTTCCAACAATAAGGCTCACTATCGAGCACGACGCCAGCCATGAGGCCGCCGTCCGATTTCGCCATGATTCGAACGCCTTTGTCGGCACCAACGGCCAGGTATTTCCCCTCGCCTAGCTCCACATAGCGCAGACCATAATTCTCCGGATCGTAAAGGGCGCTTCGTCCAGCGCCGAAAAAGATGTGTTCGCCGCTAAAATAATTCTACGCATTCTTTAGGTTACAATCAGTGTTGCAAATAGTACTATTACTAAAATTAATTACTGAGTAAGAATTTTAGTAATAGTACTTTTACTATTACTAATATTAAATTTCATTACCAATAAGTAGTCATTCGAGGTTACTATAATTTCGTCATTGTTCGGCGCGCTTTTCTCCCTCGCTAGCCCTTGACTCGGTGCACTGTGTTTCGTCAATGTGCAAATGAAATGTATAATTTTTGTCGGTTCATAGTAAAATTAACCAACTTGGTGACTAACATTGACTGCTCACATCGAAAATTTTTGTAAGTTCTACCAAAATTAACTAAAAATTTTAATTTCAGTACTATAGTACTAACTAAAATTAAAATCTGGGAAAAAGTACTTTACTTTTACTAACTAAAATTAATACTGATCAACAATTACTAAAATTGACTTCACTAAAATTAATTTGGCCAACTTTTGCAACACTGGTTGGAAAGTGATCAATCGATTAAACATTGTGGTATGTGAAATCTCGTGGACACTGACAAGTCAGCAAACAAATTTATTATCATCTTTATTTCTAAATTTATATAATGGACAAGGCACGAAAAGTGAAAATTGGTCAGGGAAAATGTTGCCAGCCGAATCAATATGAGAACAAAGCAAAGATATTATAAAGAAACTGCGCTAAAACGCGATAGTTTTCTGCTTACGCATTCATGCTTTTAACAAGATGCAAACGTCATGGGTGCAATTAAAACTGCAAGTCGTTTATTTCGCCATACTTTCTCTGTGACAACGTTTTAAAGAATGTAAAATGTTATTTAACTTGTGTAACAACCCTTGTCGACTGAATTCGCTCGAGCCACATAATTTCGTTCGCGTAAAGTTTATAATAAGCACGGTTCCAATGAGACATATATTCCAATTTTCAACCTGATCCGATTAATACAAGCAGTGCTATAGTGATTCGAACCCCCGGAAAGTTACCGTGCGCCACCCTGTATATGTATGTAAAATCTTGTGGATACTGACAAAAAAATGTGCAAAAAAAGTGTGCAAAAAAATTTATTATCACCGGAATGGATGAGACACGAAAATTAATACATTTTGTCACATTCACTTCTTATCTGAACGAATTAAAGTAAACGAACACAAAATAAAAATTCATCACACGCGTTGAAATTATCCACGCTTCTCCCTGCTACACCCAAATATCAGACGTGCAATCGCCTCCCGGATATCGCATTTCGTGAGCCAAAAACGGTCCATCAGGCACAGCTCCAAAGTCAATTAGGAAATCGGGATTGAGGCTCAGACCACCTTTGATTGTGTCCACATCTAATTGAAGCATAACACCGCCAGCCCTAAATAGTTAGGCTAAAATATTGCAAATTAAAAAATATGTTCGTACTTAATAAGCTCAGGATAGAACTGTTGGTCCCATGTACTGTACAGCGACGTGGTAACGTACAAGCGTTTTCCATCCAAACTCAGCTGCAGCATCTGAGGTCCTCCTTCAATACGTCTGCTTTTCACCATGCACGGTGGTGGAGGCTCCTGAAACAGTTTTTTGCAACAAATCTGCGCGTACCAAAACAGGGGAAATAAAAAGCGTTGGTACGAGGTGCTTTTTCTAGGGGACACATTACGCCATAACTTTTCAAAAAATTTCCCTGGGTGGGCCGGACCCCCGGCCCTCCCCCTCTGCCGATCTCTCAACCAGGTCCTGTTAAGAATGTGGATTGATTAAAGATATAGTGATATGCCCGGATCAGATAAGTGTAACAAAATGTACCAGTTTTTATTGAGACAGTCTGAAGAAGCGGGAAAGGGGGATCGATATACTGTATTTATTCTAACATAAGGTCAGTCTTTGATATAATGGGACCCCTTAATCGAATTCCGTCACCGAGCAAGCGATATTATACGTTATTTGTGTGGCTTTCACATTGAGAATATTTTGCTCAATTTCCTTTCACTTTTTTCTTGGGAATATTACAAATTTATGGAATTAAGATCAAAACCCAACGTGACGATTTTGGATTTTTAAGGGGATCGGAACATGTAAGAACATGTCCTATAATAGAGTGTAACGTTATTTATAAATCCGGGCCTGCTAACAGTAAATTACTGTGCGTTGGGCCAATATTTAAACTACGCACTCGCAATTCCAGGTCCTTTGTCACTTCGACTTTCGTGCCCGTATGAATACTGCCGCCAAGAAATATCTGAAAATGAACTTCTTAAAAAATGAACTTAATTTTTATAAAGTAGAGATTACTTGGCCGACAAGCTTGGGGTTGAACGGGTCAGATATGTCGTATTGGCGTACATCGCCGTGCAGAAAGCACGAGAAGTATAAAAATCGGTCATCCAACGAGATAATGAGATCCGTCGCCAGACCTGGCATTTCCGGTAATGAACAATTGCGCACTTCTGCCTTCGGTTCCACTTGAACCGGCGGTACTATCCAGTTCTTCACAGACTTCGGTGCTACTTGAACCACTTTGTCACAAACAAATTTTTCGCTTCCCTAAAGCAGAAATGGATATTACATTGTCATTTCAATTAAGTGCAGTAAAAATTGGATTAATGCAACTCTGCTATCGGCTCTTAAATCATATCGATACTTAGCGACGCGCTGCGTTTTAGATATTATTTACTTAGCATGGCTAAGCACTTGGGGAAGGAACGCAGCGACGTACTGACATATCAATTACTTAGCATGATTTAAGCACTAGAGGGAGAAACGCAGCCAATTCTTTAAGTATCGACAGGAGCCTATGGCAGAGTTGCACTTATTCGATTTTGACTGTATTTCAAATTACTGGTTGCTTATAGACATGATACAGGGCAGAACCAAGTGCAGAGACGAAAAAGCAGTCAGTGGCATCAGGATTGTGCACGAATCGGATTTCAAATGGCATACAGCCGTCTTTTGGGTCGAGCTCAATTGTCTGTTGAAGTGTATGCTCCTTCCAGTTCCAAATGTTCAGTTTTGTCCCGTATTCGCCTGAAAGACATTCGCGATTGATTGAATAATGTGTAAAATACAAACCGCTAAGTGCGTCCTTCATATCGAATCCTTTTTTGAAAGTGTTAGGCGGACCCCACTCTGTGCTGATCATCACGTTATGTCTTGGTTGATACCAGAAATCGTAGTTTAGCGAAGCCGCTTTGTCTTTCACCCATGTTCCTGTGACTTCGAACGTATTGCTGTCAATCAGTAGGAAATCGCCTGAAATGTTGAGCTGGAGTGTGCTTTGGGAACGATTGCAGTAAAAAGAATTCGATAAACCTTTGCCATTGCCGTTGGCGTCTCCTAAAGTGTTGATCATGATGTTGCCGTCAGCCAAACAGTGGCTGGTGTGAGGAAAGCTAATGTCATTTTTTAGCAGTTGGTCAGGTTCTAATGTCTAAAAGATTTCATGCAAAAATCGACTGTTTTGCTTGCTGAGTTGAACCCATGGCCCGGCTTATAGATGGACCATTGGGTCCAGGGCCCGCCGCTAGTTATGTCCCGAAGGTAGCTCACGGGCGGTCCATTGTGACAAAAATGCATAATTTTTGCCTTGAACGTTTAAAAACTCACAAATTTTTTCCTCTGGCGGCAAAAACGAACAAATTTTGTCTCTAGTGATCAAAAACACTCAAATTGTCTCCTCCAGCGGAAAAAGCTCAAAATTTTACCTCCAGCGATTAAAAACTCTTTTTTTCGAGCAAAAACAAAGGGACCCCCCCACGTAAAAATGGTCCAGGTCTCCAAACCCTTAGGCCGTGATTATATACCGTAGAACATCCCGTGGCACCTGTACGTACAAAACATAGGTTATTGATTTCTATGTTTTGTACATGTGCCATGGGATGTTCCACGGAGTATAATCATGACCTTAACCCAAGCCTGGTTGAACCGTTAGCGCCAACCTTAGCCAATGTCAAGTTTTTGGGATCTCTCGCATCAATAAAGTAGATACGCGAGCTGTTGAGACACGGAACGACCAGATGAGTGCGCCTGACGTTGGTATCTCCGAAGCAGCTTGAGCATGCGTTCCAACCCGTGTGATGCACTTCGTCGAAAGGATATGGTAGATCAACACGACTGATAATCTGTAAAAGTTAACGGCATACTGATTGTATGTGGGAAAGTGGTACAGATGTGGTCGGTGCACCAGTACCGGTACGCGAATTTCCATTCCCCACGTAGGTTATGAATTTTCCCGCGCTAGGCACTCTCGCGCATTTGACGAGACTCCGCCTCCACGCATGTCATTTACTGTCAACGTGAACTGAATTGCAACGCACAAATGACATGTTATTATTCACATTCAATGTTTCTGTCGCAAACATGAACAAATAAACAAACAAAGACATTAAATTCATTTAATGGTGGTCATTTAAATATTAATAGTCAGTGATACCTTAAACAAATAAGATTGTTTCTGGAACGTATTGCAGTTGCAGCTCGTTCACAGTGTTTGTTTATACTTATTTGTTTCATCAGTAATCATGATGAGCAAAGAAGAATTCTATGCACTTTTGCCAAAGTCATTTAACAATCGAGTGAATAGTTTCAAGCGTGAAACAGAACAGAATCATTTCCATGTCATTTGTGCGTTGCAATTCAGTTCACGTTGACAATAAATGTTATGAGGACACGCGTGGAGTCTCGTCAAATGCGCGAGAGTGCCTAATTCATAACCTACGTGGGGAATGGAAATTCGCTACCAGTACCAGAAAAATCAGTGGACCTATTAAAGTTATCTGTTCCAAATTGTTTGTTTGTGATCGCATGGAAATTGTTTAATCGAATTGCGCGTACGTAAACATGTTGACGTGCACTGTCCGCGCTCAAAGCACATAGGGGTCTGCTTGGTACAGTTTGATTTGACTTTAGATCAAAATACTTTGTTCTAACGATTTACTTCCCAAAATTTTCTCAATTGAATCAATCAAACTGCACCAAACAAGCCAAATTGCTCTTTGAGCGCAGACAGCGCTCGTAACTGAGAAAAGATCTCATAAGCGTTTACGGTAACTTTCATTTGGCACGAAACCTGGTGAAATTGAATTCTTATATTTGTTTAAATGTTGGGAGAATTTCATTGAATTTGGTCGCATCAGTCAAAAGTTAGAGGGGATATGAGGGTAATTCTACCACACCCTGTACACAAATATAACGCAATGAAAGAGGCGTCAACATCCATGTTCGTACCTTGCAATAAGTTTCGCTCGTCGGATCGACGTCAACCGTAGCGATCATGTCGGGTTTGCCAGAATTGTAGCGTGGACATGTAACGAAGAGAACATTTTCGCGTGGACCGAGCATGGCTTCTTTTGGGCTGGCGTAACCCGGTCCGTGGCTGCAGCAGTGGGGTTCGCCGGCAGACACTGTCGATGACAGAAAATCAGTTTCTCTCATCTTGTTTTTTTCTTCACGAGAGTCCTGGTGCATCAGTGCAGGGTTCGCAATGTCTTCGTCCGCATCCTTGAGTTCAGGTATAAAGATTTCTTTGATTGAATGTGCCACGTTGCTTAGCGTGTCCATCGCTTTTTCGCCGAGTGAACGATCGTTATCCTTCTGAAAAGGGGTAAAAGCTGTCTGTCATGAGATAAGCGACACCACCATCCCCTAAGCGATCAAACCATCAAACCATCAATACATCAATAACTCTCCACAAAAATAATTCACCACTCTGATCCTATGTTCAGGTTACATATGATGGATGAAAATACATAGGAGGAGCAGCAGCAGCTAGTGCAACCTCAACGGCCAATCTCTAGGCCAAACAATTTCAGATCCATGAAGAAAAAAATTAGTTTGCAAGTAAGATAAAAAGTTAACAGGCACGAATCAAGCATATAAAGTTGGAAAACTTATGAATTTCATAGATTTATTAAGCGAACAAGACGAGCAATAACAAATTGATTTAGCCTGCAGATGTAATTAGCGGGCAATAATTTAACAATCAATAATAATTTAATTTACCTCGTGCTCAGTATGAGTGGTAGACATGCTGGTTGTGAATTTATGTCGGTAGAAGTAATGAAACTATCTTCAATAGCTTTTACCAGTAAGTAGAACTGATGCTGTCGAAGAACGCTCGCGTCAGCGCTGAGGGTATTTAAACATGTTGATGTTTACGCGCTAGATGACGTCAATGTTGACCAGCGGCGCATGTATTTTTGTTTTCTCCCGCTGGCGTGAGCAATAAACATGTTGGGCATGGGGCGGTCGATTACAACTATATACGGCTAAAGCAGCGTTTACAATGCACCGAACGACGGGGATGACTGATCAATATTTTTACGTGTTTACATAGTGTCAGTATCACGTGATCATGCGACCACGGGCACTGAGAACGCGAGCCAAGTCCGACTGAGTCAGCAACGCCTGCGCCGACGCCACCACTCGACGGCAGCGGCGGACGAGAGAAGCATGATGATCTGATCGGATATAAACCGTGCCCTGCGTGGCCGGAGAGAGTCAGTCGGAGTTGGAGTTGGAGTTAGACGGTGGGGTACAGTTCTGTTCTGCGAGAGTTGTGTTCTACCCGACCGCTGCGCCGGTCGTGCGCCCGATATCTCACTCTGTCCCGTGTTCTGTGAGATTCAACTGTATTACGGTACTAAATCCCCGACGCTATCGCATCCTTACCTTGCAACAGACGCTAGCTAAGAATGCAAGAACTACGAAGAGCACATTCAGACGGAGTCAGCCCCGTACTAACACCAGAAGCGGGTGGCAGAATTGTCTCAATCGCCGTTTTCTTGCATGTATGTGTAGTGAGTACTGAAAAGAAGGATTTTAGAAGGAACCTGGGGTTCCGAGTATCAGGTTGTTTTTGTCCAAATTTGGCGCGAAATTTATTTTTGGAAGCTCGAATAAATGAAAAGGAATTTGAATTTTTCATTTGACCCTCTTGAAGCGCCGGGTCATGTCCTTCCGTCCTTTTCGGTCTTTTGCATATTTGTAACTGGGGGAAACCCCCTTTCAAACCGGCGAAAAAAGCACTGGATAGAATAGACCCTAAAATGAACAAGCACTGATAGAATCGGCTTTCCAAAAAAAAATTCGCCAATTCCCCCCCAGCCTCGAACCCCCAGTTACAGATATGGTCTCTGGAGGAAATGCATCAAGGGAATTTCGCTTTCAGTTGCTATCAATGATCTTCGTAATGAAAAACTGAACACCGAGGGCGAAAACAGAATTTATTGGCTGCTGGGACATCGTACAGAATATGATTCAAAACCTGCAATCGAGGATCTGAGATCGGTTAGTTATAGTGAGCGTGCGTGGGCCACGTTTCACGTTAACTAATTCTCATGAGGTGAGGATGGCAACAAGCGGGAACCTCTGAGATATCCTTATGGAAATGTCATATATCTCGCAAAAGGCATGTGACACGATTTCGGTTAAAAGGCTGTCTTATTTCTGATAAATTCATTGCCAAATAACATAGATCGGTAAATTTCTTGCTGAACAGGAAAACAGTTGACTGCTTATCAGTTGATAAATAAACGATATCTTGTGTTTTATTAGTGTTACAAGTCTTGTTCTGAATTGTAACTTCTGAACTTCTACATCCTGTTTTCATTGTTTTCTCAAGAGATGGACCAAATTTCTGAGACTCAGCGTCGCCTTATTACCGCCATAAGCAATTTCATTCTGACCACTATAGGCGTTGCGTTCTATTTGATTTTTCTTATCGCACTGATCCGCGGTCGAAAGAAGCTTGAATTTCATTCATTTTACATTTTCATTTGTCATTACGCGATAGCTGACCTCGGTGTACTCGTAATAACTAACTATTTTGTCGCCATTCCCCTTGCTTTCTCAGGCGAGCCTCTATACGGTGATGGACTGTTTCTCTACATCGTCAGCTTCAGCGATTCATTTTTCTTCTACGCTGTCTTATTTCTCACATTTCTTTTATCTCTGAATCGGTTTTTGCTCTTTGTCTCTCCGATCCTTTGCACCAAACTTTTTACTAGACCAACGATTTACTTTTTGCTTGTTATTCCTTGGATAAGTGGCATTCTGATGGATGGATCCGGAATTATAGCATCACACTGCGTAAAATCCTACAGTCAAAAGTGGCTCAGTTATTACTCCGATTGTCCCGACAATGTCAATCAGACGACTATTGGACTTGTGCACCAAATATCCACCAAAGTTCTTGTTATTTCTCTGCCTTTAATTTCTCTTCTTTTGTACCTCACTGCATATTTGAAGATGAAATCAATGAAACTTAAGATTTCGCCTCAAGAACAGCAACGCGATGCGGCCACAAACGAATATAGTAAGCGCGAAAGATCTTTTCTGATTCAAGCATTTGTGATTTGCTTTTCAATGTCGCTAGATATCGTCTTGTTTCACTCGTTACCGATTGTGGCTATGAACATGTTTGAAGATTTGAGGCTTGCCTCCTTGTTTCTGGGATGGGCTACAATATTTTTATCGTCGTTAAATCCGATTATTTACTTCGTATTTAATCAAACAGTGCGTCAACTTGTGTTGGAACTGCTCAGACTAAGAAAGTAAGAAAAAATGTGCGCGTGTTTACGAGAAAAAGTAAAGTATTCGAAATGAAATGACGCTTTGGTGATTTTTTTGCGATTTGAAAACTCTGTGTGCTTCATAGAACTGTGATTTTTATTTATTTCTTTCCGATTGTTTATTGATTGACTGGATTCAGTATTCTTTGTTCATTAGGTTCGCCATACTCATAACAATGCTGTTTTGAACTTTGAAGTAGAGGGAACACTGATCAGTCAGTAATTTGAAACTTTGAGATTCATCCCTTGGGTGTCACAAACGCAATCATATTCGGTTCTTCGAAAAAACGACGGAAGTCAAACACTTCGTTTGAACATAGAAGTCAGCAAGTACAGAAACCCGGAAGGGGGCGCTCTGCCCGTTGGACGGCGCAAAATTGGTCGATGTAGTGTCTTTTGGTTGAATCTCCGACTCCCAACTGCAGCTGACGATGAAGTTGGTGACAGAAACTGTCGGAAACTTCGCATTAAACCTTTGCTTCAATTTTTCTGCAAGACAGAACTAAAGAAATCTAATTTTGAATTATAAATTTCTTATTCTTTTCATATTATTGATGTTCAGTAGCTTCGGAATGCTTTTAAGAAGATGAATTGTTGGCAGCTATTTCAACAAAGCAAAGCGGAGGCGGTGGGAATAATACAGGCATTAGTGTTGTTTGACAATGACAATTTGACAATCATCTGGCAATATCTGACACATCGCAAAATTGGTTCAGTATTTTCTCAAATCTCCAATCCCCCAACTGTCGACCTCAGCAGCTTAGAATGAATTCGACATTTACTTTAATTGTTCTGCAAGACAGAACTTTCCAAAATTTGGAGGCATCTGCCATGGTCGCGAAGACAGAGCAGAACTTGAAAGTACCTCAAAAACTTGGGTAACAACCGATTGTTGACAGCAAATTGCGGCGCAAGTAGGCCGCGATGAACGCAATACGGACGGGTTAGAGGATTACGAGGCAACGTCGCTCGAAATTGTGAGCGATCAATGCGAGCGCAGGCGCCGCAATTTGTTTTGAACAAATGCGTATGTATGTACACCAGTGGTGTGCACGAGCCGAGTTTGGCTCGGCTCGGCTCGGGCTCGTCCAGCTCGTGGGCCGGGCTGGACGGATCGAGCAAATTTTTTTGGCGAGCCGAGTCGAGCCGGATCGAGATATTTTATTGGCGAGCCGAGCCGAGCTGGATCGAGCAATTTATTTTGGCGAGCCGGGCCGAG
>JAQGCX010001669.1:0-10392 GCA_034700205.1 Plectus parietinus
AGCCTGACAAATGCTGAATAATGAGCAAATTTGCTGAAATTCTTCCCAAAATTTGTTACTTTTTTGTTTCATCAAGCACATTTTGTTCATGGAGAGGTTGAAATAATACAGTACACGCAAAAATAGCAGTACAGTACTCCTATTTCTGAAACTACGGTATACGCCCAGGCCACAACCCCTCCCCGATCACGTATCCCAAATTATTAAAATAAACGCAAAAATTTGGTTTACGGCCTGATTGCTGCTGTAGAGGCATCGGTGGTTGATACTGATTTGGTTGCTGCGGTGAGAACGGTTGGCTCAAGGGCTGCTGTTTCGTGTGCCATGGAGAGACCGCCGGGGATACTGTTGGCGGTTGAGAGCCAACGCTCTGAGGCGGCTGGTTAGAATATTGTTGACTGGAAATCGACGTCGTAGCAGCATTGTTCTGTTGCGTGTCTAAAATGAACGATGCATTCAGAGGTTTTCGCGTATTTTCTGCACATTTAGAACTGATCCATCAACGACATGACGGCATGCAGTTTGTCTCCAGTATTCTTGTAGTTTTAAGCGCAAGGAAAACACAAATATCCCATCACATTTATCAACAACTATCCTGGGAGTTTTGTTGGGGAATAGGATACATAAAGGGGCATAAGCACATCGCTGTACTGATGGCTTGATGCCAAAAAGCCAATGGCGGCAGACAAGGCTGAAGGAGGTAATGGGACCAGGCCTGTGCCATGGGGTGATGGCGCCCTTAGACTGATTAGGTAAGGGGGAACCCTTATCTTCTAAAATCTGGATGCCTTCGGCGCCCCCCTAAGAAGGGGGTCCCTAACCTCCTGGCGCCCTCCGGCGCCCCCCAACATAAGTCTGAAAATCAATGCGCCCCTAGGTTTCAGTCTAGTTAGCCTACCCAATGGCATGGGCTTGAATGGGATATCCCTCACATGGGGCCGCATCAAACTATGGCGGTTATTTTACAATGGACCATCCCCCACAGCCCGGCAAGACATTGGGTTAACATAAGACCATTTAAGACCGGAAATTTGCTAATGGACCATTTATCGTCCACAGTACTTATTTCAACTTCCATGACTTAGTTCATGTCAGCAAGCACATTTTGCAGAAGTGGTCAAACACGATGGGCAATGAAAGGAATACCCTCATCCTCATTGGGTATCAGCACAAGTCTAGTGCCCGCCAATGCCTGGTGACATGGTCATCAATATCAGCAAGTTCATAGAACTGAGCAAATCCAAATGATCTGATCTGCTGGCACAGGCAGTGATGTAAAACAGATTGTGAAATAACAACAAATTGCAACTATTGCTGTCAAAATGCTTCAAGGCAGAGCAAGAACCTCACATGCTTTACACTTCAAACAAGCTTATTGTAAATGCAATCCACCCTGAGAATGCCAAGTCTATTGTGCGCTCTGCAGCGTGGAACTGATGCAGTTACAAACTGCAACTGCCACAGCTAATTGTCTTCTCTCAGCCTCAGCTGAAGATAACCATAATGAGGCATGATCAACAGATTGACAATACTGCCAACGAAAATGCATCTACTAATTGTGTTACTGCTAATTGCTATCGAAATTTCTAGTACTAGAGCAAATTTTCTTATCTCAGGACAAAGAAATATACAGTATTCGGAACAACTCTGTTACTGAAGTTACTAAGGGAATGGAATACATACATTAGGAAACCAAACCAATGGATATGAAACCAATGGAAAACAATGCGCAGATCACTGCTGCAGCAATGTTAATATAGGCAATCTGCAAGAAAAACGTCTTTCGCACAGTTTTCATGTCCAACTATCCTCAAAGTGCACCCCTCACTAAAATATGGATCGAAATCGCTGTCGTAATCTGAAACCAAATGAAATGGTGAAAGAACATCAAAATCAATGAAATCATAAGTCTAACAGATGGACAATTGCTCAATGATCAATAATAAAAACAATTTCAACAATTCAATTCAAAGGGCTGCTCATTTCTTGTTTACTAACCTCTCACAATGCGTGCGGAGAAATTCAAGCGTGACACAACTATTTTTTGAATACCCATGCAAAAGCTCTACCCTCCCCTCTTGAGGACATCGAGCACAAAGTTCTTTGGAACGGGAAACGCATGCAGCAAAATTGAAGCAAGACAGACAAACGTACACTGAGCATTTGCGGCCGGCGCAAATTGCTGAGCAGAAAGCGATGATGGACTCGAAATGGACACCATAGCGCGAGACGGGTCGTCTGAAAAAACAGTAGAAATAGAATACAGAACGGAAAGTACAGTACTAATATCACAACGCGTCAGATTATTTATAAATATACTGGACTGCAAAACAACAATTTACTGGAAGTTTTCATACTATTAATAGGATTTGCGACAGTCGTCAGCCTTATGATTTGGAACCAGGTTTTACTTCATAATATTTCATACAGAAGTCAAAATCTTGGGTCTGAAAGGATTGGTACTCTTGGGAAAGGGGAAGGGGTGTGCACAATACTCGTTTTAGGATCACATTGGAACGGGGAACCGACTCCTCCCCAAGTATGTCGATGAAAACAGCTCTTTCTCAAACATGAATTGAAAAGAGTCAACATACACGGACTGTTCGCCGGGGGCAAAGGAGCAGGCGATGGGTTCAAAACCGACGACACTGCGGGACGAGTCTGATCGTCTGAAAAAGAAACAATGTACAGGGTGTGTTTAAAAAACTGACAGTATTTGAAATCTTGTAGATTTGCTTGTACGCTTCGGATTAAGCTAAAAACTGACAAATACATGCTTCAGGCATCAACTAAGACGCTATTAAAATTTCAAATCGATTGGCTGAGATATACTGGCTTTAAGCAAGATTTGTAAGCACCATGCAAAAGCAAGAGATCAAAATTGCGAAATGCGGCAATTATAACAATCGCAAGTTAGTGCACGAAAAACAATAACTAACTTTAAATAGGTAAATAACAACGTAGGACTTTTAAAAATGATTTTGGGGCGTTAAAAATCTTTTTTGTCTGCACGTGCATTCAAAAGCGTCTCATTTAGTTTTCAAATAGAAAAACCGCTTAGAACGAAATTTTTCATAAAATCTGTAAATCTCAGCCAATTGATTTGAAATTTTAATAGTATCTAAGCTAGAGTCTGAAGCACATGTGTACCAATTCTTAACTTTATCTGATAAGCGCATGAAAATTTGCAGTGTTTTAAACACTGGCAATTTTACGTGGACACACTGAACTTCAAGAAATAAAGCCAATTCTCATACACTGAGTGTTCAAAGTGTTCCCTTGCGTCATTCCATACTGCTGAGTCGAGGGCGGCAGCTGATTGGACAGTACCGACATTACAGGACGCGCTGAAAAGAAAATATATTTGATTGGCAAAACATACCTGTAAAATAAAAAAATGAATCGTACATTGCGAATTCAGTGCGTTGTTTGGCGCGTACTGATGAGCAGGAGGCGGCAGCTGGCTTGAAATGGACATTGCCGGCTGCTGCTGATTGTCTGAAATGATGGACGTATATTAATAATGAAGCGCCGAACCTAATATTTTTTCAACCAGCTCAACGACAAGACGTTTCAATGCGTTTTGTACTATCGGCGCATGGAAAACCAGGCGAAGTTACAAAATACCATTTTTCTATTTTATCACGGTTAACGCGGAAATAACGATATTTAGCGAGATGTGAAATGTGAAATTTAGACAGAAGGGAAGGAACGAATGGCAAAGAATTAGGGTAAAATGATAGCATATTTAGTTATTGTCATGAATATGCTGAGAGAAGTAGAGTAATTAAAACCAAGACGTACACTGCATAGGCGCAGGTGGCATGTACTGTTGACCAGGAGCCGGCAACTGACTCGAAACGGATATCACAGGGTGTGGTTGCTCGTCTGAAAAAGTTTATTTTGATTTACATATGTCAAAGAAAAGGAAAATAAAGTGAAGATTTCCGTTGAAAGTTGGCAAAAAGAATCCAATATTAGCCGACAAGCAACTGACTTTCAAACTGCTTTTTGAATTGAGATTTATTTCATCCCTCGAGGCGTTGGAGTTTTTGCATAAGGGGATTTACCCCTCCCACAAAGTTTTGAACCAGCCCACATCAATCAGCTCAAGGCACCATGCAAACATGATACATAATAGTCAAAAGCCGATATACCATAATTCTATTCGTGATGCGGAAATAAATGTCTTACATTGATTGTTCGCTTGAGGCGCGTAAGTCGAGGGTGGAAATTGATTCGAATTCGAGACAATGGCGCGCGAGGGGTCGTCTAAAAATGAACATTTCTTCCATACATTTCATTTGAACATTTCTCTGAAATGTTAAAGGGGATCCCAAGTCAAAATACAAGTTGGGTTTTATATATGCAATCGAGGTCGTAGATATCGACTGTCACATTATTTTTCTTCAATTCGGTCTTTATTTGATCGAAAGAAGCTCGGATATGCCCCATTGTTGGCGTCGTATTGATGTGCAGGTTGTTATTCGAAAAGACTTTGAATGGATTGCAAAATTCCGAACCGCTGCAGCGCGCTAATTTATATAACAAAAATGCTATTCAGAATCTACGCCTTCTAATGCATATATGAAGCTAAACTTGTATTTTGATTTGGGATCCCTTTTAATAATGAGCCATACACTGAGCGTTCACTGGCGGTCCATAATGCTGAGTTGACGGCGGTAATTGATTCGGCATCGACACTACAGGACGCCCTGAAGAACAAATAAATGCATTTTACAAAAAACTCAAAATAATGTAAAATTGAAACGTACCTTGCATATTTGGAATGTTGTTCGCCTGCGGTGTGTACTGATGCGCAGGAGGCGGCAACTGACTTGAAATGGACATCGCGACGTTCGGTTGGCTGTCTGAAAAGAATTATATTATAGAAGCAAGGCTAGACATATAGAAAGACTTTTGAAATAGCAATTATCAGTTTACGATTCTCTAATGAGAAGATCAGAAGAATAAAAACATTTGAAGGATGAGAAGGCAATAAATATTTTAAAAACTGGCGAATAAACTATAAATATTTTATTCGAAGTATCGAAGCAAAAGGTAGGGACAAGCGCATCTTAATTTAGCGATGAAACACAAACCCAACGGATTTGTGAAAAACGAAAAAAAACTTTTGTTGACATACACGCAACTGAAACCACATTCTCAAATATGTGAAAATGGGAAAAAGTGACCGTATCTGATAAATCGCAAAAGAGAAAAGATCAAATGAAACAGTCCCTTAATTTGCACTTAGGGTTGAATGAACATGCAACAAACATAATCAAAACAATATTTTTCAAACTGCATTTACTTCAAACTCCGTACCATGTCTGAACTGAACGAAGTCTAACAATTGACTACAGAGAAATTTGAGATACATTGGAGTAACATTTTGAGGAAGCCGAAAACGTATCAAATGTGCATAATACGTAATCAACGGAAATGCGCAAAATAATCCATTGATGAAATATGAACTTTACAGGTTAGTGAAAAAGAATTAAATCGCACACCTTTCGAAGTCAACTGATTGCTTAATTTTTTCCCCACCAAAAGGAATGGAAAAAAAGCTCATTATACTGTGTCCGTTATGTGTGCAATCATACAAGTCAATTAAAAGAAGTAATAAAGCAATCATACACTGTGTAGTCGGAGGCGGCGCGTAATGATGAGAAGTCGGCGGCATCTGACTCGAAATGGTCATCATCGCGTTCGGCTGATTATCTGAAAAAATTCAGAATTAATCAATAATAACGAACGAATTCCAACAAAATGATCTTTCAGCCTACATTGAGTGTTCGTTGGAGCCGCGTAAACAGATGTCGGCAACTGAGAATTCGACATGGAGACAGCCGCCTGCGATGGGTCGTCTGAAAAAAATAATTTTGAGTAAAATTTTTGCAGAAATTAAATTCAAAAAGCCGCACAGTGAATGTTCGTCGGAGTCGCGTAATGATGAGCAGGAGGCGGCAGCTGGCTAGAAATGGACATGGGCGGCTGCTGTTGATTCGATGGAACATAGCCTGGAATATGACAATTAAAATGTGAGAAAAGTGCAGTAGTATACATAACAATCAGGCCTAGAGAAAAACAATGGCATTTATACTAACTGCTTAGGCTTACTAATTTACAATTTACATAATTCAAAGAATCAATTTTACCTTTCCCGAACCTGGATAAAATTACCATTTTTCCACATTGTGACGAATAATTTGTTTTGGATTTATCATGTGATCGATAACAAAGACAAAATAACTGACCATTTGGTGGCTGTGGGTTATGATGATCAGGGGGCGGCAAATGACTCGGAATGGACATGGACGACTGGCCATTCGGAATGGGCATTTGTGAATTCGCACTTGACATCGGCATCATGTACCCTGAAAACATAACACTTGTACTACATTGTTTTAAAACTTATAATAATCTACGCAGATGTACGTAAAATATCCATGGTTCATTGCAAAACAATCTATGTTTAATAATAAATTATTGCCATGCAAAAAAGCGGATGAGAACTGATAAGACAGATACTGTACTCTCACACCAAAATACTTTTATGTCCCCCATTTCCAATCGCTACCATTTGTGAACAATGAAATCAAACTAAATTAAACTTTTAGGACAATATAGGTCTATAAGAAAGGGTTTCCACTCCATATTTCAAGTCAATCGGTTCAGCCGTTCCTAATTGGTACAGGTTTTACTGAAACTCATACTTTTTTTGCACGAAAATTTGACCAAATTGAAGTTGCTGCTCAAAATATTAAAAAATGCAGTTTTTCATGCTGATTACGAACCCAACGTCAGATTTGAGATCAACTGCTTGGAAAACAAAAATTAAACAACGAAAACCTTTCATAAAATCCAAAAATTAGCTATTGCTGGTTTTTTACATTTTTTAAGCAAGCTATTTGAAATCTGAACTAGGATTCGTAATCAACATAAAAAACTGAGTTCGAAACACTTCGGGTTTGTTGACTTTTAAGCAAATTTAAATTTAACCCAATTTTCGTGCAAAAAGGGATTCGTTTCAGTAAAACATGTGTCTATCAGGAACGGGTGAACCGATTGACTTGAAACTTGGAGAGAAAAACCTTTTCATAGACCTATATTATGCTAAAATTTCATTTTGTTTGGTTGCATTATTCGCAAATGGCAGCGATTGGAAATGGAGGATAGATAAAAGATAACCCTATAATTCAATGAAACAATATGCTAACCGTGAGGCGGCATCGAAGGGGCGTATGGCATTGGCGGACTGATTGCTGAGGGCGGAATATTCATGCCTGAAAAAGATAACAAATATACAATCAGAATTATTTCTTGAGATTCGTATCGTACCGGGATCTCCACTGTTAGGCAACATCGAGGGCGGAGTCGGCCCGCCCTGCTTCGCCCGATAAAAGTCCAAGTAGTCGCCTAATCTCGGTCGATTTGGACGATCAGTATCTGCAAATGTCGAAATTTGTATTTTATTATTGGATATTAAAGAATCATTGAGGATCAAAAGCAATATTTGGGAAATTACAGCAATAGGCGCTCAAGTAATTTACACTTCTTGCGAAACACAAACTCGACGGGTTACAGATATCCGCACAATAATTTTGTTTTATAAACTGCCATAATAGATTATCTAAGGGGATCAAATAATCATCAACATTAACGTCCGCTGGACGTGTTTAAGTTTCGATGAAACACAATGGTGACGGGTTAAAATTTCATATTTGTCAGAAGAGTTTTGCAAAAGGTGATTTTCACCCAAAGACCAAAATGAAACCAATGAAAAAAAGACGAAATATTCTGTTACCCGAGGCATAAAAATTTTGCATTCACTATTATTTGCTGCGTACATCAATCATAATGAGCAAAAGCAAAACAAAAAAGTTCGGGTGCAAGCAATTAACTGGCGATGAAAACATGCTTAATTATCGAAAAATACTGTAAAATAAAAGTCGCTTCATATTGACTAAAATATCGTTTGATATAAGAATTATTTATTTGAAGAATAATTTAGTATTGAGAGCTCCGCAGTGTATTCATAGTCATTTTCACATGCATTATACAAAAAAAAATCATATGAGCCGAAACTGCAAATGCATTTAATTAGGCACTTCACAACACCTAAGTTTGAACGGCTTACTCATTAGTAGCTTCGAGACCTCATCATGTACGGTACTTTGGTACATTAGGCGATTTGGTACTTAGTGAGACATCGGTGCTATGGGCGTTTTGGATATAAAGATCGTGGCACCGATGTCTCACTAAGTACCAAATCGCCTAATGTACCAAAGTACCGTACATGATGAGGTCTCGAAGCTACTCTACGGAGTAAGCCGTTCAAACTTAGGTGCTGTGAAGAGCCTAATTTGGGACGGATGGAGAGCATATACAGGTCGCACCTCTCGAGGCAAAAATTTCCGTCTCAGCCTGCGAGAACGCGAGCATGACTTCTCCTTCGTTTTTCTTCACATTTTTCCAATGTACAGTATCTTGCAATGCAAAAAAATCCTTCTCCGGCTTTTCTTGTATCTTATCCCAGATTCTCGTGCTTATAATTTCTGAATGATAATATTTTTCAATCGTTTTAGCACACTCACGAGACTTGCGACAGCCATGACCATTCAGAGGGCAAGCAGAAGCCCAAGGAATGTCATGCCGACCACGACCATTCGCAGCACGAAGGACATTCACACTAGCGCTCAACAGAAAATCAATACAAATCGCAAGACGTAGTGTCCGTCCAAGTTGAATTCTAGTACTCTGTTTTGCGATTACTTATAGAAATGCTCAGTATCGTCACTTTATTTTATTAATTCTGTTTTTTATGTATTAAACATTTGATAGTTTCTTTTTAAATAAAATTTCAAACTTGCACATTACAATGTGAATATCCGTGATTCAATTCAATGATTCAATGATAAGGCAAAATTATGGTGCTTTTACAATCGAATCGAAGTTACGTCATACAATTTGAATTTAATGAAGATATAGAAACCTCTGATAAACTTTATCTCAATACTATTCTCGGATTCCCATCAGTTATGTTCTTAAGTGGCAAAAGAGACAGTGTTTACTGTACACAAGTACGAAATGATCTCACTCTTTGGCTTTTTTGGTAAAAAAACAAAAAATTCTAAGCTTTGGCACGGAGGACACGAAAAAACAATTTTGGGAGTCATTCAAGCTCCTCAGCACGTAAAACACTCATCAATACCATTGCGGAAGGTTGAAAATAAACTCTTTTGAATAACACACTGATGGGACCGAGTGGTATTGGTTTCGAAATAATTTACGGATATTGGTTGGTGACGGGTTTCGGTCGAAACGGTCCGGTCCACTGGTTCGAAACGTCCATTGAGTCAAAACGTCCATAGAATTTGACGAAGCTAATTAAAGTGTCAGGGGACATTACCGTCATGCTAATTGAAGTATAGATTAAAATAGGGTGTGTTTACCACTTACGTTCCTGTTTACGTCGTTTCTTCTCATCGGAACAAGCCGGTTATCCACTGCAAAAGAAAAAGATGGAAGTGGAGGGGAAGCTTCTCGAATTTCGCTTCAAAAGTCGTAAATGCATTGCGTGCAAAAATTTGGCGGATTTGGTGAGAATTTCAAACAGAGAAAAGTCACCAGTGGCGCATCTGAACTCGAGGACGGTGTCACGATGCTGAATATATTCTTTGTGATGAGAACTATAAGAGTTTCATAAGCCAGGAGGAGAACTGGATTCGCTTCACACAATCATCTCGGATGGGGAGGCGAACGAGTGTACATTTTGACATGCCAATTAAAATGTAATTGCCTATCTATTTTAATAGCGCTGTAATTGGCCAGCTGTGGACGTTTAGACTTAGTCGATGTTTTGATCTAATGGAAGTTTTCGACGCGGATTCGGCGGTGACATAAGTGTATCTGAAGCAGAAACTTGTGTGAACGGCCCGCCGGTACTTCCATTTTCTCTTGTCAGTTTTTTTGACACTATCGCAAATAATGAAATTTTGACATTCTGCAACGATCATGTTTCGCTGATCTAATATGCCATTTGTGTAGTTGCAACTGATCAATTCAGCGCAGACTGAGATTGTTCTTGGTGAAAGAGATTAATAATGCTCCTTCAAATTTTGCTATAGGCAATTTCGTCTATATTGCTTTGAGCTCGACGAACGGAATGGGTCGATTTCTGGAGCTTATATTTTACAGCCGCGCCCGTACTTGATCAAATTGTCACTGCTCCAGAAATCGACTCATCCCGTTCGTCGAGCTCAAAGCAATATAGACGAAATTGCCTATAGCAAAATTTGAAGGATCATTATTACTCTCTTTCACCAAGGACAATCTCAGTCTGCGCTGAATTGATCAGCAAGATAGTGCCTGAAACACATGGGATTT
>JAQGCX010001670.1:0-10391 GCA_034700205.1 Plectus parietinus
TAACGCTGGTCCGAGATCAGCTACATTTTGGCGACCAGAAGGGGGGGGGGGTCGCCGGGGTACGGTACTTCGTGTCGGGATTTTGGCGCAAAATTCAAATATTTTTTCGGTCTTCCACCGAATGATAAGGGGGACCCTTACCTGTCAGCGGCTGCTTCGCGGCCGAGGGCCATTCTATCCAGTGCTTGTCCAGTCCAACCGCGAGGGGGGAGAGGGCGCATGTAGCTAGCTACATAACGGGTCCGGTCAGAGGGGCCAATATGTAACAAGGTCCCCCCCCCCGGTTACAGATATGAAATCCAACAATACTCAATACCAAACATAGGCACCGATTTATATCTTGGGAGGATGACTACCCCGTTGGAGGAGTGTTCTTCAAACCAAAATTCCATTATATCTAGTAGTTGTTTAAAAACGTCACCCCCGTGGGGAAAAAGGTCGCCGTTTTCCAAAAGTTTGAAGATTTCTTGAATTATTTTATGCGGATGAGACCCCTTAGGGAGCATAGGTATGCCTCATCCCCTACGTTCAGTCTGATCCATTACCAAACCCATACCAATACTACCGTACAAAACCCAATACCCAATATAGATTGGAGAATTGATATTTGGGTATTGGTGTTGGGAGACAATTCAATAATGTCGGACATTACAGTAAATTAGCTGAGCTTATTATCTACATACATGAAACGCTTTTCAGGCATTTGGAGTGTAAAATCAAGAGATATTTTAAAAATATAATCGGCATTTGACTAGAAATTGAGTTAGTGTTGCATTTTCATTACGTTACCTCGAAACATCTGCTGATTAATTTCATAACGTGTTTATCAACGTAGTTCCGTTGGAGTTCAATTCGCACGAGATTCGGGAAAACACGTCGAATCTGCGCAGGGAAAAGTTGGAAGAACTCATCACCCATGTCGGAGGTCTCATCGTTCAGTGACATAGCGAGACGAGTTATCTTCTGGAAGGGTACTCCACTCGTAACAACTTGTTGCAACCACTAAAATTAAATTTCATGCGTAATTCAAAATATTTATTTTCATTTGTTCAATTCGGTCAAAATTCATAATTAGATAAAAATTTATTTTGCTTTACTTAATTCGGTTCTTAAAATGAACCGAGGGAACTGCTGGCGTTTCTGCAGTCTTAATAAAACGATGAAGTGCAGAAAATCGTATTTAATTAAAATTGCAAGTAAAAATATAACAAGTTTACCTGCATGGTCGAAGCCCTGACATATTGTCCTTCGAAGTGTTCTTTACTAATATTCCATGATAGTTGCTGAATTTCAAGTGACCGGAAAACATTGGTGTACACATGTTCTTCGATGGTATGTCTGATTTCGACGCTCAGACGTTTGCATTTAGCGCCACAATGTGTGAGGTGACGCTCAAGAACGTCTCCAATTGCGCGGACATCTGGGCGGAAAATAAATTTCATTGATTAACTAAGTGTAGAACAGACTTTAGCATCATTACTATTCACAACTTTGAATGATCCATTCTGTTTATTACCGGGTTTTTCGGATACAAAGGGCTCCCCTTATATTCGCAAAATAAGGTTTTGACGACCAAAAACAGGGAACCAAATACAAAGGGGTTCCTTATATTCGGAAATTTCACGCTGCATCTGTTAAAATCGACCAAATGTACATCGAATATTACAGTACAACAACAGTGATAGCATCCTACGTTGTAATTGATCATATATGAAACAATTTAGCCGTTTGGACAACAATTCTAAACTTTTACAACATAAAATGAAAGTTTCAAACCTATTTGAAGTCAATTTCATGTCATGTAAGCGATAAGTATCATTCTGCGAATGATAGATGCCCTTTAATTATCATTCAGCTGAGCGAAAATTGTCTTAATTCATGTGTTTTCTGTCGAGATTATCTTTATATTCGCGAATATTTGCATCATAAATACATTGTAACAATGAAAGTCTTAGCATCAAATGCAAGAAAGCCCCTTTGTATTCGGAAAATAATTCTAAGCACATTGGGGGTCCCTTGTATTTGGGCCCCCTTTAATTCGGAAAAACCCGCTACCATATTTTAAGAAATAGTGACCCACGCAGAAATAACAACCCTGGGTTATTATATCTCAAAATACGGTATGTATTAGATGATTGGGATTCCTTGGGCTGCTAGGATAGTAACTAGTTAATTTCTTTATAACCCACTGGCTTCTTATTTCTAATTGATCAAATTGTGATTATGATTGATCAAATTGATTGAAAAAGTGTGATTGATCAAATTATGATTGAATTTTGTAATTTAACAATTTTTGAAATTTAGATTTGAAAGTACAATTGTTGGCCAGTTTTTCGGTCATATGCATTCTGATTCGTTCACCGTATATTACGAAGACATGGACAATTACAAATCAAGACCCACGAACGTAATGTACGTGGCACCCAGTGTCACCACTTACGGAGGCCTCAATCCTTCTTATCGAATTTATACCCTCGATGGAGCACATGACCGCAGCACCTACGTGAGTTTTGAAAATATTTATATTTTAATCTGTAGCGAATAATTTTCATAGGCAAGAAACGTTAAAGGCAGCAGCTTAATGTACCATTTTCATAAGCCCTCCCATTGATTGCAACGATACTGAATAGCTAACTAGTACTTGTTACAAATCTTCAAAACGCACAATTGAACAACAGAAAATTAGCAAAGCCCGAAATATGCCATTATATCACTTGAATTTTTCCAGGAGATTTTGGATCATGAAACGTGGTTTTTGAATTTGACCGAAGCAAACGAGAGCGAACACCCACGTTGGAAAATGTTGTACAGAGCAAAGGTGATTATAGTTTCAAATAGTCTTTCAAAAATAGTTTTTAGCATACATACGAAATGAAATCGCTTCGGCCCGTTGACTGGAATGAACTGATCTTTGAATTGAAGAAATCAAAGAAAACTTTCAAAAAGTTTATGAGGTAATAAATTAATATATCTTACTCTTTCTGTCAGATTCTTAAAGAACGTACAGTCGACCCCGGATAAGCGCACAAAGGACGTACAGTCTTGCCACTCGTTCTTATATAGACTTAAAGGGAAACTACGACCTAAAGATAACTGATTTATAATAGGACCAAAATATGCGCTGATCACGAATAAGCTATTCTTTTTGCTCAATTCTGCATAGTTATTTTTAAATAAATTGACCAATGCACTGAAACGCCCAATATCCGTTGCTAATGATGCGGAGGTTGAGGTAAAATGGGAATCGGACAGTTCGCGACACGACAGTTCGCGACATGACTACTCACAGGTTGTAACTTAGCCTGAATAATGTTGGACCCAATTTAAGAACTTTCCCAATTTACAAAACTGGGACATTAATTACGATTAATTAATTCCCTAGGTGTCCCAATTAGGAAGTTTTCATTGTTTGGAAGTCCCTAGGTGTCCCACTTAGGAAGTTTTCATTGTTTGGAAGTCCCTAGGTGTCCCACTTAGGAAGTTTTTATTGTTTGGAAGTCCCTAGGTGTCCCACTTAGGAAGTTTTCTTTGAACCTACGTGAGATGAATATTTTCAGAAACTATGCGCGACGTAGCGACTATGAGTGCGATGAAACGTGTCGGCAGGAAGTTTTATGTTCGCTTCGAAGCGGACATCATAACAATGTCGGATTATGCAACGATTTGGGTGTTATTTCGTCGGAGAACGAATTCTCGATTGATACAAAACAGTTTTCGATTAGTAGACAAGAATGGCACAATTGGAAGTTGAAAATGCTCGAATGTCTGATATGATGATATTATAGTTTTTGTATTTTTTATGGTGCGAACTGAATTCTGTCACCTTCATTGGCGACTTTGACGGCAGTAAAATCTCACGTTTCAGCGCACCCCCAGACGGGTTTGCAACTTTGGGTTCCGAGGTCTGGGGGGGGAGGGGGAGTGCAATAAAAATAAGCAATAGAAGGGTCCCCCTGTGATTGCTCCTTAAAAAGGCAAATTTTTTCAATTTGCACGGGAGAGAATGAGGTATTGTTAAACCGGCGACCTTTTTGTGTTTTTTTTGGTCGACTAGCACTGGATAGAATGGGAAAAATAATTTGCAACCCCCCCCCCCCCCAGCCGTTTTGAGGTGCCCACCTCTGCCCTCCACCCACCGAACATTTTTTTTGACTCCTTAATTTCGCGGCAAAAATCCACGAACCTACCTTCTCCCCCCCCCTGGCCTCGGACCCCAGCTACAGCTATGATCGGTACCGATACCTGTATACCGACCCTATCTGTGCTTGCAAGCAATCTGGGCTCGCACACATGCTCTTTATATTGAAAGTGCATTAAACGGAGATAATAATGGACAGCTGAAAGCACAAAGCTGAACAAATAAGGTGCTTACCAAAATTATGAGTAGGTTTGCGGCAACAGTGCTTCGATTCTTAGTGCACCAGTCAATGGAATTCACTGAAATATCGCCGGATAGTTGCAAATTTTGCAGAAAATGTTGATCATCAAAATTCCTCTACTTGTTTTAATCGTGAATATTATTCAAGGTGCTGCGATTTGTTCGCTGCCCACTGACCTAATTTTTCGAATACAAACGCCTACACTTCAATTAATTCATGAAAATTTCAAACCAGCAATTAATTTCAAGGGCATGCCAAAGGAAGAAATGGTAGAAATTAACGTACCATACACAGTGCAAGGAAGCAAGTCTACAATATTTTCTTCCTTATAAAGAGCAATTTTGATTGAAATAATTGTAGATGCAAGTCGTCAGCTGGAGAAAGTTGTTTTATCGAGTCATTTGGTTGAATGCAAAATGAACTCTGCTTTTCCAGTGATATTTGAACGCAACAAAGAGGTTCTGGCTATGTGCCGTTCACAATTATATCATCTATTTATTCTTTTAACAGATGTTTTTAGATAACAAGTTTCAATTCGACATTTACAGTAACCGTACCCTCATCGCTGATCAAAAGAAACTGCGCAATGATTATTACTGTAAGTGCAAAATTTCTCTCTTTTGTGCAATTCCACTGTAAAAAGATTGAATTTTGACAATCGACGAAAGATTTTAAATGTTCAACATGAAATTTTGCTCTAAATTCTTTCAGGTATCTGAAATATCGACAAAAACTTGCACAAAAGCAATTGACTTGAAGGCGGGATCTTTCATTTGGTTCCGTGTTGGTGAGTAATTTCTAACAATTTTTGGATATTTGAACAATTCTGTTTAGACTGTGACACTGTGCAGAACGCTGAAACCGAATGTGGCGAAATCTGACAAAATTGCTCGCTTGTTCGACAAATTTAGTACAACATCTATAAACGGGTCTCATTTGTTGTTGATGGCGGAATAAAATATTTGGTCAATATTTGGCATATGTTTATAGAATAATCTCATCCCCGGACGCAAACAACTTGACAGCCCAAAAACTTTCACCACAACTACCTTACCTGACGAACATGTAAATATGAAACTCCTCTTCCCACAGGAAATCAAAAATTAATTATCAATGACACCCCCTGATACCGAATCTTTCAGATTCGAAAAATTCATACAAGTTGTCTCTGAGGTCAGAGTCGAAATCGTAAATTGTAATCCAAAGAAAAATTGAAAAATCAAAATCCACGAAAGCAAAAAGCCTAAGGGATAGGTTTAAAATCACATAAACAGTATCACTATTGGAGTAGGCTAGGCCACTCTTTTGTTTCTTCTCTGCAGGCATTGGTACAGGGGTGATAGTTGGGGGTTTTAAACCCCTCTTTGGGTCACAAATCCAAAATTTGGTGCGGATAGAATGGACTTTATCAAAAGGTGGAAAAAAGTCTTGGACAAGAACCCAGACATGGGCACGTTTTTCCCGGTAGTGGGGGTAGCGATCCCCGGCTGGGGGTATATACCCCCCCCCAAATTCCCAAAAAAAAAATTGCTACTGGGAAACACGTTTGGGAAAAGCTCTCCCTCCCCCTGGCGACCCCCTAACCAGTTTCGGCCGGAGGTATGAAGGTCCTTGGGGGGGTATATACCCCCATACCCCCCTCACGCCCATGTCTGCAAGAACCGGAAAGAATGACCTTTTTTGCCAACCCCCCCCCGACCCGTGCCCATTTCTGCTCTTCTGGTTGCTGGGAGGGGATGGCAATAATCTGATTTTTTCATCAGCGCAAAAGTCAAAGGAACAATTCTCAACCACGAGACGCGACAGAACATGTAAAATCGTCCTCATATTTCCCAGTGACTGAGCGTGTCAGTTATTGGCAGGGTGAAAACGTGCACGTCGAGCTGTTCATAGAATAGGTGGCGTTGAGCTTCTTCCATTTGTTGTTGATGGCAAACAATGAAGCGTCATAATTTGCCAAACGCTATTCCACTTGTGACTACAGTAAAATATAAAAAAAACTTCAAACATCAGTTGCGCGTATCCATAGTGTCATAAATGAAAGCTCAGGTACCATACGGAACCAACCAAATCCAATCCTTACTTTTGTTCTCTTAACGCTATTCTAGACGCATCCCCAATAATCAAAGCAAAGCCATCAATATCTGGTGCGAACATGTTTTTTTACAAAGGCAAATTGTTTTTATTCGCAAATTATGTTTCGAAAACTAATTATCGATGCTCGACACAGTCAAGCTTTTTGTTGATCTGTATCTTTCTGTCTTCTCGAGTGAAGAAATTCATCAAGAAAGCGGTATTGTCGCCTATCAAAGGTGGTGAAAATTGAAGTGAGACCAAGTGTCATAAGCCAAAGACGACAACTGTCGCTGCTGCGAAAGGTGTCCAACAAATTGTGGAAGCTGCGATAACCATTAACATGAATATTGCTATGCGTAGTTGTCGGCTGTGCGGCAACCTACCTGAGTTCATCTCATTTGGCTGCAATGAAATAAAATAAAAATCTATTTTCTCAGTTTCACTGAAAAAATTGCGAAATCAACTGAATCGCTATCTTCTGTTCACTCCATTAAGAAAGGATTTTTATAAGGACCGAGTTTGGCTCGGCACAGTTTGCAAAAGTTTTTCTGATTTTGCTGAAAATTTTGCTATAAGCCGAAGGCGACTTCCGATGATTGATGAAATCCAAAGTGGATGAAAAATGGGCTGAAGAAATATCATTCATATTTATAGTCTTCCTTTTCTACATGCAACAGTCTTCAATAGACCGTAACTTGCAGTGTTCTGTCGTAGTATTAACAGTACAATACTACCTATACCAGCCGTGAAAATTAAGCTACCATAATTTGGTCAGATTTAGTTGAAAATTGCCTATTAATTGCGTAGTTTGCGACATGTAATTGTAAAACAACTACTGTTGCTCATAGTAAAGTGCCGAGCGCGTGGAGTATTCGGTTCACGGGTGGTCACGCGCAACCTGCGTGGTTGTGCTTTACGATAGGGAGAATTGCGCAGTGACTGCGTGGCGGTCGCAAATGGTAGCTCATTAATAAGACGCGAAGTGACAGAACTGTCAAGCGAGACTGCGTGAAACCGATTTTTAACTAATGTAAAACATTACCGCGCACATTGCGCGTTACCTCGCGTGGTAAAGCGTGAACCTCCACTGCACTGTAGTAAATCGAAGTGAGAAACTAGTTGGAAATGGTGATGCTCTTTGACAAGCCACCCATGCCAAAATCTATAGACAGTTCGAATAGAGGCCAGAGTTCTGCTGAGCGGCCTCCGCATCGCTGATGTACCCCAGCACAGCTGTGTGTCGCGTGCAGTTATCAATGTTTTCTATTTCAGTCCGCTGCGAAGGCTGCTCATGACTCATTGGCTAGCTGACGTAACTCTGCCGATATTGCTTCTCTCGTCTGTGCGTCAGAACTCGATAATCTGTGAAAATGCCAGGAACGAAATTGGCGATGCAAGACGTTAGCATTTCTTTGTCTTCCCATAGTGACATTTTGCTGCCTGTTAACTAAATTTTTCTCCAAATTTCAGAAGAACGAAAACGCGCATGCCATCACAGACAAGGCACCTTCCGAGGCCAAGACCAATCGAAACCCTGGTAAGCAATCTACTCTTTTTTTGGCGCCCAAAACCCTCTATCAACTCACCATTGCCTTCAGTTGGCAAAGAAACTCAAATGAAAACGTCGCAAATTGACAAAATGTCTCAGCGCACGCCACCAAACAGCCCCGTGCCACCAATTAATACTGGTAAAAGACCAAACACTTGGTCATCGTGAATCGTACAGTATCAACAGGCCACTTTAACCCTTGATGTATTCAGGTGTCGGCGATGAACACGAACAATTCGATGGGAGCGTGATGCCGCGCAAGATAACCTATATACCACCAAACACACATGGTAAGCCAAATTCAATCTAACTTTTCGTTGATGTATCTCTAGCCTTATGATTTTTCGAATTCTTGCTCACATTAACCGTCATTTTGCCAAATTTCCATATGCACATTTCTGACCCCCCTCGGATTTTGGGCCACAGGGCCCCAGACTCGTTCTGTCCTTGGGCCACCAACACCCATTAGACGGCCCTGTCTATACGAGTTTGGAACTTAAACGATTCAATTACGGTATTCACTTTGTCTTTGAGCGTGTATGAGTGCGAGCTGTCGCTCTTAACCATAGCGAAAATTGTTCTCGTTTTTCTTTCCTGTTTCATCACGCACAAATTAGACCTATTACTTTTGAATTCCCGTTCAGCAACTTGTCCTTTTTCAGCCTGCAGCATGTCATTCTTCCGTCAAGCATCGCGCGAATATTACGAGCAATCGTGTAAGCTGTAAATCGTCGCATTTTGCGATAATGACTGTGCTTTGTGGGGTCGACTTTATTTCAGGCGAGCGCAATAGATGCAAAGAACAATTCGAGGACAAAAACAAGAAATGTGAATCGTAGCTCACTCTCAATCAACTCACCGCATAGTCAACGAAAGTGGACATTCTGAAATCAACGAAACTTAGCCCTTTGCCGATTTTAATTAAATTTTTCTGCGAAAATTTGTAAAACTGCTGCTGTTTTCAAATGTTATATTAGCTTATTCCGCCGTTGCGATAGAAACAGAGATGTTCTGTCGAGACACAGTGTGGCTCAAGTACGTGACTAGTGCAGGAATGTCACGACAAACGTACTTGATGGATGTGTTTGGCAGGCACGCTCGCTACCTATCATCTTTTCCTTGAATAGCATTTTTTGCACTTTCTGTGAATAATTTTTCTGTTCTCATTTTACCAACGGTATTTTGTATTTCGCGCGCGCACACGCCTCCTTCTCCTGATCAATCTGATCTTTCTCTTTCGCTAATGCCGAATTTCTTTCGTAAATATTTGTTTATCATCAATTTCTTTATCGTTGGGTGTTCGAATATCGTAACTGTTCATCGACTTGATGTGGTTTTTTACTCAACTTTAACTGATGTACGGTATTTTGTGACTCACTGCAATTTTTTGCACTGTTTTATCAGCTTTCATGAAATGTGAGCTACTTTTCGGGCAAGAAATACACAGTGCAAACAAAAATGAGTACTGCAAGGCACAAATGTGTGAAATTATAAGGCATATAGCACGAATCGGCGTGTAATTTTCTGTTATATTGTGAGCTCCCCCCCCTAAGTATACCAATGGTCCCCCTTTAGAAAGTTGGGAAGTTTTCGGCCAAAAGTGACATTTGCCCTCTCCCGCCAGGTTTTTCCAAAATCGGGCATTTCTCGCTTCACACCTGCTGTAGTCCGTTTATTAACGTGAACGTGACTTTTTCCGAGCGGTGCTGAAGCTTGGAGCGAGCGTCTGAGCGGTCTTTGGCGTGTACGTGCAGCACTGAAAGTCCTTTGACACGTAAGCTACGATGACGCTTAGGTTTCTCGCGGTCCTTTTAGCCTCTCCAATCCATTGCTAACGTCAATAGCCGTCGACCACGCGGCCAAAGCCGAGTAGGAGGCGGACGGACGTCGGCCTTCGATCCGCGACGACTTTTCGCCGTTCAACTCGCACGTACGCGATGCGCGTTCGACATATGCTCGCGTCGAGTGAACAAAATGAGGGATTAGCACAAGTATTACCACGGTATGGGGAACCTCGTACTCTCAGAACTGGTCCGCCCCGAAGAAAAAGTTTCTCGTACTTCCCGAACCGGGTCGCCCTGAAGAAAAAATTCCAAAAGCCGTTATTATTAGTCTTTTTGCTTTCTGTATGCACATTTTTGGCGTAAGAAGAGGATAAAACTTAACTAAATCTTACAGGAAGATGAAAAATGAGACAAAATGAGCAAAAAATTTCAAAGTTTCATTCGGGGATTCCCAGTACTCCTCGAATGAAAAAAATTCCCTCTACTATCCGTACCGGCCCTCCCCGAAAGAAATAATTGTCAAAAAAAGAGTGGGGTTGAAGATGTCATGTCTGAATCCATTCTCGGCGTGCAATTAGACTGTAGTTACTTTCGAACAACGTA